>KN805415.1:96107-138274 GCA_000818945.1 Schizochytrium sp. CCTCC M209059
GTGCGCGCCTGCGTGCGCGCCTGCGTGCGCGCCTGCGTGCGCGCCTGCGTCCGCGCGCCTGCGTCCGCGCGCGGCGCTCTCCCTCTCGCCCGCGCGCACGAAGGCCTCTCCGCGCGTCTCCTCGCCGCGTCGAGGGTTTGGACGTTCCCCTTGCCTCCTCCTTTTGCGATTTGAATTCGCCTCTCGATCGACGCTATGCTATGCTATACTATGCTACGCGATGCTATGCTGTGCTATGCTATGCTCCTTCCCGCGTCGAATCGCCTCCGCGACTGTTCGTCTGCTGGGCCTCCTGGGCCGTGCGCTTGCGCCTTCGTTGGTCGTTCGTTGTCTGTTTGATTCCCCGTTTGATAGTCTGCCTGTTCGCTGACTGACTGTCTGTGTGTCTGTCTGCCTGCCTGGCCGTCTCAAGTTGCTCCTTCTCTCGCTCTGTCTGTCTGTCTGTGTGTCTGTGTGTCTGTGTGTCTGTCTGTCTGTCTGTCTGTCTGTCCATGCGTGCTGTTCTCCAGAAGGAAAGGAAAGGAAAGGAAAGAAAAGAAAGGAAACGAAAGAGGGAAGAAAGGGAAAAAAGAAAGATAGAAGGAAAGAAAGAAAGCGAGCAAGCGAGTGGAGGAAAAGAAAAAACTGAGGGAGGGGGGAACAGAGCCCGGGGAACAGGAAGGCGCCGAAAGGGAAAGATGGAAAGGAAAGAGTGGCCCGGTGGACGAAGCGACCGAGCGACAGCGAGGCTGCTGCTGGCACGGAAGCGCAGCTGGCAGGCGGGCGAGTGGCGGGCGAGTGGCCGCCAGGTCCTGGAAGTCTCCCGCGTGCCGGGGCGACCGGCCGGCCGGCCGGCCAGCCAGCCAGCGTGCAGTCAAGGCCCACTCCTCCTTGGCTTCGTCCGCTCTGGCTGGCCCTGGTCTGTATAGTGGCTGCTCCTGCGCCCCACAGCGCGAGACAAATGATAAGAGTAGTAAACAGAAGATAAAAGAAAATCAAAAGAAACGAGAGAAAAGGGAAATAAGAAATAGGGCGGAGGGAAGGAGCCGAGGCGGCGAAAGTGTCATGCGCACTGCGGGCCCGAATCGAGTATCCCCTCGAGGCGTGCGCAAACGAGTGCGAGCGCGCGGACGGCAGTACGCCCCCATGTCCTGCCCTTTTTTGGCCGCTGCCCAAGAAAGGCAGTAAGAAAGAAAGAGCTCTGCCGCGCGCATCTTCCGTCCCTCGCTCATCCCTCTCGCACGGTCGTGATCGGTGCGATGCGATGCGATGCGATGCGATGTGATGCGATGCGATGCAATGCGATACGATGCGATGCGATACGCGGCAGACAGGCAGACAGACAGGTGAAAAGGCATCCCGTCTGCTGGCCACTGTAACGCAAATCTCAACTCTTTTTTCTCCCCCTTCAAATTCCTTCTCAGTTTTTCCCTCCTCCTCCTCTACTTCCAAGTTCCTTTTGGCAAGTCAGCCCGTTCCGGGCGCTCTCCTGCCCTCTCCCCTCCTCTCCTCGCGCCCAGCCTCGCTTCTCCGCGGCGCGGGCGCGGCCCCGCTCTCCCCCTCGCCGCCGTCTCCCTCGCACTCTCGCTCCCTCGCTCCCTCCCTCCCCCGCTCCCCCGCTCCCTCCCCCGCTCGCTGCGCCGCGTCCGCCGCCGTCCCGTCCCGTCCCGCGGCGCGGCCCGCACAGCGCTCGCTCGCGCGCCGCTGCGCGCTGGCCGGCCGGCCGGCCTCTCTCCCTCTACACACAGTAGAAGGAAGGAGGAGAGCGGGAGAAAAAGAGCCAATCGATCGATCAATCGTGGATGGCGATGGCGGAGGAGGATCATGATGAGCCCACCATCGCCGCGCAGGAGGGGCGGTCGACCGGCCGCCGGCCGGCCGGCCGGCCAGCCGGCCAGCCAGCCAGCCCACCTGGAGCGTTGTGGCGGTGCTTGACGGCCGCGGAGCGAGCCGACGAGGAACGTCGGGATGAAAGAAGAAGAATACTAGTTGAGCCGACTCGCGAGACAGCTTGGGGACAGGTGGAGAAGAAGACCTTTATCAACCAATCTTCATCTAGCACGCCGCACCGCGCAAGACGGGGGCGAGGCCGAGTCAAGACAGTACGACGAGACTCGCGAGAGCGCCGAGTCGAGACTCGAGCTGCCCGGCCGCTGCCGCGTGCAGTGCAGAGCAGTGCAGAGCAGTGCAGAGCAGTGCTCGGCGACACGAGAACGAGCTCCGCTCCGCTTCACGCCGCTCCGCCTCGGCCCGTGGCGATGCAGGGAGGCAGGTCCGAAGGAGTCGGGGCGAGACCCTGTCGCTGTGGAGGACGTCGCGTCGACCCCGGTCCCTCCGAGCCAGGCACCAGTGCCGGCCGGAGCGAGTGAGCGGCCGGAGCAGCGAAGGAGGGCTCGAAGAGGAGAGGAAGACGCGTCTGCCTCCTTGCCTGCCTGCCAAGTGTCGCGAAAAGATTGGTTGCGTTCCAAGCTGGGAAGGAAGGAAGAACCTGACTCGCCTCGACTTGACTGACCTAACTGGCGACTCTCTTGCTGCTGTCGCCGCCCGCGGCAGGAAGGAAGGCGCGTGGGGCGAAGCGAGCTTCCACAAAGCGGACTTGAAAAGCTGCGTAACTAGCAGTCGGTGCAGGGACCTACTACCTCTGCACGCAAGAAGCAAGGTGAATGTGAATGAATGAACGAATGAATGAATGAATGAGTGAATGTGTGTATAGATAGGCCTATCTCTAGCTGGCAGGCGATTGAGACTCGCGCACCGCGGCAGCTTCCTCCTCCTTCTGGGCGCCTCGTCTTCTTCCGAGTCCGACGCTGCGGCCTGGCGGGCGTCCCCTTCGTGTCGTGCGCGCGATGCGAGCGGTGCGACGAAGAATCTTGCGGGGAGGGCTGAGCAGCGCGGGCCAAGGCAAGGCAGCTGGGGAGGAAAGCGAAGGTTTGGTTTGGCTTGAACCATCAAGCTTTCATCCACCATCCAGCCACTCCTGCGAGATTAATTTGCTTTGGCTCGGCTCGGCTCGGCTAGGCTGGGCTCGACTCGATTCACTTCGGTTTGACTTGATTTGCCAGTTGTCTTGGTTTAGATTGATTTGGTTTGGCTCGAATTGATTTTATTTAACTGTTTGGAATGGCCACGGCCAGCCAGATGATCGTTCCCGCCTCCCGCTTTTGCGTCGTCTTCGCGACCGTCTCCGGTCCCGACTCAACTCGAGCCAACCGTCTGCATCATTCTTTCGCCCTGCGGCAAAGCGGCTCCGGCTCGAGAAAACAAACCAACCAACCAGCCAACCAACCAAACACCCGCCCGCACTGCACCGCATCGCACCGCATCGGAACTCGAGGACCATCCCAAACCTGACCGCCGCTGGCTAACGCCGCCGCTGCGACGCGTCGGAGGCGCCTTCCGCTTCCATGAACCGCAACCGCAACAAATGCAAGAGCGCCGCCTCCGTTGCGACGCGGACCTGTCCCAGCTTCGGCGACGCTTTGCGACACGAGCAAGGTCTGCCTGCTGCTGCTGCTGCTACAGCTGCCAGGCTGCTGTTTGCGCGAGGACGACCGGTACGTACGTGCACGTACGTGCGAGCTGCTCACCTAGCACGTGCACCACGTCTCGCGCCACACTCGAAGGCGAAAAGCGAGGCGATGAACGGGGACGGAGGTGGGGTCGCGAGCTGCCGTGAATGTGTGCTCCGGGAGCCAGGCGCGGCACGGCCAGTAGGGCGAGGTGCATGCACCGCACCGCGTGCTTGACGCGAGTCGGGTCCCGTCGAGGCGAGGTTTCGTTTCTTCATCTTGCTTGCTTTTTCTTCAGTTGTTGTTTTCTCCCTCTCCTTGCTGATTCTTCTTTTCTCCTTCTTTTTCCTTTCCTTTTCTTGCTCTTTTCCTGGCCGCTAGACTACAAAGAGGAGGCGGCTGGTTGGTTTTTCTTTACAAAAGTGGTCGACGGCCGACGGGGCGGGGAAAGTGCGCGAGCCCCATCAAGGGCCGAACGGGTCCCTCTTTCGAGCCATCTGTCAGGTCGACCTCGCCCGCGCCAGCAGCCAACCGAGCAGTCCACTAGCTGCTGGCGCCAGAGCCTGAAGATCTCCGCGTGCGAGGCGAGTCAAGACGAGACCTGCCTCGCCGCGGCGGATTTTTGCAATTCGATCCACTGATCGTTCTTCGAAGCAAGCAAGTAGGCAGGCAGGCAGGCAGGCAGGCAGGCAGGCAGTTTTTTTTTTTCTTTCCTTTTTTCGAAAAAGTGAAGTGAGGTAGGATGCGCATCAAGGAAAGGGGACAAAAGATAAAGAAAGGAAGACGCGCCCGCCGCTGCACTTTCTGCGGCCTCCTCGAACGCTCCGCGCCGCGGCCGTTTTCCTCTTGCTTGCGTTGCATTGCATTGCATTGCACTGCATTCGTTGCATCGGCCGGTTCCTATCGTGCTTTCATAGTTTGTTCTTGGGCGGAGGTGGGCTCGCAAAGCAAGCAAGCCAAGCGGCGGCTGCGCAGACAAACCACAAGGCGAACCAGCAGCGAGACGGAGAAGAACCAACCCAAACGCTCGCCCAGCAGAAACGCTCGCCCGTCCTGCCGCCAGCCAGTCGTCCTCCGCTCAACCCTCGCACGCGACGCAAGGCGAGGCAAGGCGAGGCAAGGCGAGTGAGCACGACTTGGTGAAAAAGTGCTCGCGTCGAAGAAGAAGAAGTTGCTCGCGCCGCTCACTTGGCCGGAAAAGTGTTGCAGCTCGCGCGGCGCGACGCGCGGCGCCGCACACGCTGCGACCGAGTTTCGTCGGAGGAGGACCGGCCGAGTAGAGCAGAGCAGAGCAGAGCACAGCAGAGCACAGCACAGCACAGCACAGCACAGCACAGCAGAGCAGAGGGGAGAATTTGAACGGCGGCAGGGGCGCCAAGCAAGAGGACGCGAAGCGAGCATGCCTCGAGCTCGAATGGACGACGCCGGCGCGGTCCGACCGACTTGATTCGACTCGACTCGATTCGACCATCCTCCGTCCATTCATTTTCACTCATCGCCAACGAACGGCCTAACATGAGGGAAAGAATGCGAGGAAGAGTGAGAGCGAAGAAACACAAACCGCCTCGAGTTCTCCTGCGCCTTCGTCTTCGTCTTCGTCTTCGTCGCGAGGTTGGACGCAAAGGCAAGAGGCTTGTACCTACTCGCATGCGTGAGCTCGCGCGTACTCGCCTCCGCGCCGCCCGCGTTCAAGTCGTGCGGCTGTGGGCAGGCCCAGGTGACGAGACATAAATGCAAGGCCATCTGCAGCTAGCTGCAGCTGGCTCCAGCACAATCAATCAGCTGCAGCATTTCGTGCAGTTGCAAGAGGCCGCGATGCTCGCGCGCCGGACGACCTCGCTGCCTGCAACTCGTGCTACCCGAGGCAGGCGCGCCCTCGGCCAGCAGCAAGCTGCCAGCCGTGCGTTGATTAGTTCCCCGCGACCGACGCGACCGGCCGCAGGACCAGGTGGACGGACACCCGCACGGCGCCGCCTCGTCCACGTCGGGAAGAGAAAGAGACGCGGCCTCGCAACGGCCAAGGCGGGAGAGGTTAACTGTAAGTCGCTGTCGGCATTGCGCGCGAGACGCTCGCGCGATGGCGGATGGGCGACGCGAAGCAGATTGCTTTCCACCGGTCGCTCGATCAGACGAACGAACGCCTCAAAGACGCGACGCGAATCGAGGGCGCTACAAAGGCGCGCCCCACCTGGCTCTCGCGCTGGCTGTGCCGGCACAGTGCAAGAACCGAAGCGCGTTTTGCGACGCGAGCCGTCGCCAGTTATTTTGCTGTTAGGCCAGGCCATTGGCATCTATCTATCTGCCACTAGTGATCATGATGATTTTTCCAAACGAAGGCTGCAGGCGGACGGCGATTGACTTCGCATGCCCGCTTCGTTTCACCTCGCCGTCAGGAAGCCTTTTGTGTCCCGATCGAGGCAAATGATATGGACGGGCGGTTCCCGGCGAAATCCGAGCCGAAGCCAGCCCTACGCAAGGGCTGCAAGCGTCGCGTCTGCGACGTGAGCGGCGCAGCGCAAGGCGACGCGGCGTTGTCAACTACTGAGGAACTGCCAAGGAGGGTAGTCGGTCGACCAGTCAATGCTTGGCTCTCGAGACCAAGCGAGCAGACGCAGGTCTCGCCTTTTTGAACGCACGCACGCCCATCCGCCATTCGATGACACCTATCGCTAGATAGGCAGATCGATAGACACCCGGGGCTCCCCGCCACCGCTTGCAGTTCCTTGCTCCCGCGTCGCAGGTCTTTCTTCCATGCAAGGGTAGATATCGCGAAATGCAACGAAAGAAATGAAGCCCGCCCGTTCCGCGTCTCTTTAAGAGGCTCGTCGGGGGGGTCATTCCAATCCACCATCGCTGGACGTGGTCCCTGCTCTTGCTCTTGCTCTTGACCAGGCAGGCTGCAGTGCATGCAGTGCAGCTTCGTTGTCAATGCAAATCCATTACACGAGGTACTAACCGCCATCCCTCGCCCATTCATTGCAAGATAGGTCCCGGCTCCCGCTCCAGTCGGGTGAGCGAGCGGGCAAGCGGCGGGCGGGCAAGCGGCGGGCGGGCAAGCGGCGGGCGGGCAAGCGGCGGGCGAGGGCCTGTCTCTCGCATCGTGACGCTCTCGCATCGTGACGCTCTGCCACTTGCTGACCGGCCTCTCGTTCGCGCATCGCCCGGCCGGCTGCGGTCACTGGTGGGGGGCCAGGGCGGAGCGGGGCCGCTGCGGGGTGGTCGACATACGGTGGCGGCAGGGGTGGGACAGGGATCGTCGGAGGCCGCAGCTGCTTCCCGCTGTGGGGCGGGCAGCCCCGCAGCCCTGGAGCGGATTTCTTCCGCTACGGTTTTAAAGAGAGAGGGAGAGAGAGAGGGAGAGAAAGACAAACAGCCTCCCTCGGCGTCTGCGCCACGGTGGATGGCGCGGTTGGTTTGGTGGCGGGCACAGGAGGCGGAGCAAGAGAGAGATATTGCTGAGCGGCCGACCGGGATGTCCTCCCTTCCGTGCGGCCGACGGTCGCTGGGCCCGGCGACTGTCGGATATTTCACGAATTCGTGCAGGAGAGGCGAGCGAAATGGCCACCGCCACCCGATTCAGGAACGCGGGGCGAGCGACCTTGGCGAGTGACACGGCTTGCTTGCTTGCTTGCATCATTTACTCAATCGTCTGACAACCAGCACGCGTCTCCCCGCAATGCACGCGCCAATAGTGGCTCGCACGGTGGTAGTGGCGGCGTGGCAGTGGACTGCGAGATCCTGAGGAGAGGGAGAGCTGCGGTCCATTCGAAAGCAGCCAGCCAGGTGGCCTTCTTCCTTCCTTCCTTCCTTGGCAGCTGGCCAGCAAGATCATCAACGTTGTGATGCTACCTCCCTCTAGACCAGCCTCGAGCGGCCGATTGTGGGCGAGGCCGGCCAGACTCGAACCGCGTCGGGGAGAGTCAAGCGTCGACGTGATCTCGTGGCATGTTTCCGGCCACCGACACGGTTTCTTCGCTGCCTGCGTGAGACTCGAGCTTCTCCTCTCCGGCAGCGAGTGATTCGCGATTCAATTCTGTTCGAGTTGGTTTTGTTCAATGCGAGATGATTCACTGTCAGTTCTGTTCAATTCTGTTCAATTCAACTGACTTCTCTTGCTCCGCCAGCCACCACCAGTGGCCGGGCATGCGAGTCAACTCGAGGCGAGGCGAGGCGGCCGTTCGTCCGTCCGTCCATTTAACCAAGCATCCATCCATCAATGTCGTCGACGAGGACGCTTGCACGCATGCATGCATGCATGCTCGCGGACGAAGTGGCACTGCACGTCGCCTCGCCACGAGCCAGTTTCCGATGCGGCGCAGGGACGGTCCTCGCGCCGCGACCGACCGACCGACCGACCGACACGCAAGTTGGCTGCAGCCAGCTGGCTAATTCGTTGCGAGGCTGCGCCAGGCTGCGAGCCTCACCTACCGCCGCTGGCCTTGATTGGCGTGTCGAAGTCTCCGCGGTGCGGGCAGCGGCCCGGGAAGAGGCCGCGCGAGATTCGTGCCTTCGGTGTCGTGATCTTCATGATGGACCGCGAGGTGTCAAGGTAGGCCGCGAAAGACGCTTCCCAACTCGTTGCGTGATTTCACGCTGGGGCCGCGCCTTGCGCTTGCTCCTCGAGTTGTATTGTAATTGATTGATGTTGTCGTCGTGCAATTTACGATCTTCTTGCAGGCCTGTTCCGAATGTCGCGACGCGGAGAGGGGAAGCTGGCATGGCCATGGAAGGATGTTGCGGCTGGCGGGGCTACCTCCCGGAGAAAGAAACTGAAGCGGAAAAAGTGCAGTGCTTCCCCGGACGCGCCGGCGGCCAGCAGCCACAGCAGCCAGCTCGCCGGTCGGGGCGAGTGGCATCGCACTGCTGCTCCGCGTTTTCAAGGCAAGCGGTCTTTGCCAGTCACCGGGAGCCAGACGGTGGAATCACTCGGTTCTTCGATGGCCTCGGCGGAGAACTTCGTGCCATCCCAATTCTCAGGGCGTCCAGTCGCGGCGCTACACTAACTAGGAGACCTCGTAAAAGAAAGGATAAAAAAAAGAAGGAAAAAAGGATGGATGGAAGGAAGGAAGGAAAGGGAAAAGAATAAAATCTCTTTTCTTTGCGACTGCGAGATCGATCGATCGATCGATCGATTAACCAATTTTATCGTAGGATTGCACGCACGCACGGCGGTGGGGAAGCAGCGCGAGAGCCCGAGACCCAGCACGCGTCCACACTGCCTATGCGGATTCGTCAGCGCGAACGAGGCCTGGACACGCCGCGAGGCCCGGGGCTCCGCGTCGGAGCGGTTCACGGCACGGCGATCAATCATGCCTTTCTGGTGCGCGCAGTGCAGAGCAGCGCTCGTACGTAGCTCTGTGCCGCAAACTCCAATTTCACACAGTCCCAAAGAAACGCAATGTATACGTGGGAACGAACGACCGGGGAACGGGAAACATTCGAGCGATCATCGCGCGACGATTGGCTGGCGACCGACTGCCGCCGACCCTTTGGTCGCCGATTCCTTGTTAGCTCGGTCGGTCGGCCGGTCGGTCGGCCGGTCGGTCGCTGGGTCGGTCGGTCGCTGCTGCGTCGCGGGTCGGCTCCGAGGGCGCGGGGGAGCGGAGGAGATCCAAGCGTGGGAAGGGGAGGGTGGGCCAAGCGCGTGGTGCGACAGGTCCCTCCCGGCCTGTCTGGATGTGTCTGTCTGTCTGTCTGTCTGTCTTTCAAGCCGGAGGGCAAGAAAGAAGGCAGGCTGGCATTCGGGCCGGTCGGCAGGAAGGTTCGTCGGTCGGTCGGTCGGTCGGTCGGTCGGAGCCCGCTGGAGACCGCGCGAGGGAAGCTTGCTGCACGGTACGCTCTCTCGCTCTCGTGCTTGAGTCTGTCTGCCCGTAAGCGAAACGTAAGTATTGGAAACGACAAAGAAAGATTTTTATTTCTTTCTAATTTAAAAAAGAGAAAGAAAATAAAAGAAAAACGACGAGGAAAGAAGGAAAAAACAAGTGGAAGAAGCCGCATGGCTGGTTGGAAGCAAGGAACAGCCAGACGTGGGACAGGCGCCGGCGCTGCAGATTGCTCCCCCGCAAATAAGTCACGCGAACGAGCCAGAAAGAAGTAAAGAAATAAAGAAAAGAATAAAGAAAAAAAAAGAGAAAAAGGGATAAAGGGGAAAAGGGAAAAAAGCGGCCCAGCAGCTTCTTAACGACCGATAGCGGCCGCGACCCAGACGGAGAGAGAGAGAAAGCAGCGCCGAGACACGAGACGAAACGAGACGAAACGAGACGAAACACGAGACGAGAGCAGACGCCGCTCGAGGCGCGGCCCCGCAATGTCTGTGTGACGCACGGGCAAGCGGCACGGGCGATCCGCAGCGGAGGCACGGAGACGGCACGCGAGCGCGCACTGGCGGGAGCCACGGATCTGGCTGGCACGGGGCTGCGAAGCGGTGAGATGTCTCTCTCTCCCTCTCTCTCTCTCTGTTTGTCTGTCTATCTGTCTCCGAAGACGCGCCCGTCAAGGACCTAAAAGCCCGAGGCGCGAGGGAAGAACGAACGCGGAGGAGGGGAAGAAGCCTGAGGCGGGAGGGAACGAGGAGGGGGCCGGACGTTGGGGCGCGTGCGACAACGCTGGTCTAGCTGCAAGCATGCACGGCCGCTGGGCCGCCGTGATGCATGCACGCGGCCAGCGAGCCAGGCCAGGGCCAGGCGGAGAGGAGGAAAAGCGAAGGCAGAAACGAGCATCGCGACAGACGTGGGGCGGTACTGCGGAGGCGCAGGGGGGCGACCAGAGCAGAGCGAGAGGCCCAGTGACACTCGTTCCAGCTAGGCGTAGCGCTAGCACCCGCCTGCACTCGCTAGCAGAAAGCGAGTAGCATCTATCCCCGCAGCCCTGCGAGCGAGCCACAAGGGGAAGAGGCAGACGGCTGCCGCAAGAACACACGCTCACCCTCACACACCTTGTCCCCGCGCGGACCCTGGAGACGTATGTCGGCGCCTGTCCGCGCCGGACTTTTGCGCTACCCTAGCCCCCCTGCTGCGGTGGGTGGTGCGGAGCTACCGGACCCGGCGGGCGCTGCGCAGTGCTAGGGGTCGTAGCGGAGCGCGTAGGTGGGTAAGGACGCGTAGGAAAAGCCTAAGGGGGGCTAGCCGCGGACACCGCGCCCGAGGAGGACACGCAAAACAGCCTCGTTGTGTCTGCCTCGCTCGCGCACGCACGTACGCACGGTTGCTCGCACGCTCGCACGGTCTCGCAGCAGCAGGAGAGGAGAAGAAGATGAGCCTCGCGTCGTTCTCGAGCGCCCTCGCGCGCGCCGGCGTCTTCCGCGGCGCCGCGGGCCTTCGCAGCGGTGCCGCGCGCCAGCAGCTGACGCTTGCCCGCCAGCAGCAGCAGCAGCAGCAGCGCGTCGCACCCTTTGCCAGGTCACTCGCCACCGCCACTGCCAAGAGCAGCAGCGGATTTAACCTGTACAACGTCGTCTTCGCCTCCAACGCACGCTACATCCTCTTCGTCGTCACTGGCGCTGCTCTTGGCGAGATCTTCTATGGCTTCATTGGTGACTCCATCTGGGAGATGAACAACCGGGGCAAGCTCTACCACCACATCGACTGGAGCAAATGGGAGTCCATCTACGTCGAGGAGGAGGAAGAGGACGAGGACGAGGATGACGAGTAGACGTTTGTCCTGTCCTTGATCCAGTAATCCCTCGCTTTTTTCTTCTCAACGCTATCTCCTTCCTTTCCCGAGAAAAAAACAACAACACAAAATCAAAAGTGGTCGTGTAACTCCTTCATTTCCTGTCCTGTTCTGAAATGCACTGCTCCGCATCGCGTCGCATCGCTTTGCCATCTACTGCACTGCACTGCACTGCACTGCACTGCTTTTCAATCTTGTCCTGCTCATGGCTGATAAAATTCCTCCCTCTCGCTTACTCTTTCTTTATGTGCAGGTCCCAATGGCTGGTCTCTCCAGTCTTTTGCTGATCGATCGCATGCTTGCTTGCTCTTCGTTAGCCTCTCAGAACGCTCTCGATGGCCATGAAACCAGAGAGTCGTCTCCTACACAAAGCTACACTCGCCTCTTGCTTGGTTAACATTTTCTTGACTGCATCATCTTACCCGCTCCATCTACATTCGCGAACACGCGTATGCTCTCGTCACAGTCTTCACGCATGCATTGAGATTACATCGTCTCTGCAATAAACGGGTGAAGCGTGTATCCAACTTGATTGAAAAATGTGGACGTCCAAACACACAAAAAAAGGTCTTGAGCATACATTCCTTGTCTCTGTTCTTCGCGTAAACAACGTAAAAGTGTACGTCCTTTCCGAATTGGAGAGTATACAAACAAGACAACCCAAAAGTAATAAAAAAAATCGCTGTTCCAACTCATAAGGTGCAGCAGGGGGGCACACTATGTTGTTGTTGGTCAGCACTAATCCCTCTTCGCTTTTGTGTAGCTGCAATAAAAGCCGGGGCCGTGAGTGAAAGCCGCTAGCATCATCATCACGCATCCAGTGTTAGATCAAGAGGCATTCATTGTTTCTCCCGTCGTTCTTTCACTTGGCCATCCGCCACGCACTCGACTCCTGGAAAGTCGTCATCGCTGGAGA
Organism: Schizochytrium sp. CCTCC M209059; assembly: GCA_000818945.1. NCBI lineage: Eukaryota > Bigyra > Thraustochytrida > Thraustochytriidae > Schizochytrium > Schizochytrium sp. CCTCC M209059. The sequence goes on from KN805415.1 coordinate 108,183, forward strand.
AAAAAGGCGAACAAATTTAAGACAGTGGTTGCTGGAGTGGGACCGAGCTAATCCTTCAAGTCAATTTTTTTTTCCCCATATAACCTACGGACCTCACTACCCGCCACACAAACTGACGCGCAAGCGCAAGATTTTGCCCGAAATGTTGCTGCCGAGGCTGCCTTGATCCACCAGCACCAGCAACAGTATCAGCGAGCGACTTTGTCTTTTGCCTTTTGTCACAAAATACATCCAAAGTGATCATGCAAAAGGTAGACGACCACGTCGCTCGGCACATCGCTCGCATCGTTGTCCTCAGCCCCGAGCACCGCATTGCGGCGAGCTTCCAAAACCCGCAGCAAGTCGCGCAAATGGGACTGCATACCGACGCTCAGCGGAAGGTCAATTCGCGCGAGCAACGCGTAGAACCAGCGCAAGGTCCGCGGCTCCAAAGGCTGCAACGACGCTTCCTTTTCTGCGCGATACGCATATACCAGATCCTTGAGCACTCGAGAAGCGTCCGTCTGATCCAGCTCCACCACGATGGTCAAGAGCGGTTCCTTCGAAGACACCAGTGCGCGCCAGGCCGTGGCATTCGTCTTGTCAGGAACCTCGATCGACGTTGAAATCCCATGCGCAGCGTCGAAGGCTTCAATGTCTTCCGCGCTTTCCGCTTGCCCAAAGCGACGTTCCTCCCAGGCCTCAATGTACGCACGCAGAGCGAGAAACTCTGCCACGTTCGCCTCGCGCCACGCGGGACTTGGCGTCCCGTCCTCCTCGTCGTGCCCAGCCGCGCCGCCAGCAGCACCCTCAGAAGCGGCCGTTCTCGCAGCTTGGCGCGCAAACAGCTCGAGCGAGTCGGCGGGCTGCAGCGCGCGGCTCCTCGCCTCGATTTCCTTGCGCCGCGCCGCGTCGGCCTGCACGACGCGCGGCAAGAGGCTCGCCTCGAGTCGGGCCCGCGCCAGGAACTCGTCGGGCCCCTCGCACGGCTCGCCCGCGGCCATCCTGCGCTGCAGCTCCTCGCGGGACAGCGAGCACGAGAACGGCAGCGCGGCGCCGCCCGCGTCCGCCGCCGCCGCCTGCTGCATCCCGTCCGCGCGCGCGCGCCCCGGCCCGGGCTGCTGCAAACGAGCTTTGCTTCGCGACCTTTTGCAGCAGCAGCCTCGGCAAACCCAAACGTGCCCCAAACGTGCTCGTGGTCGTTCGTTCTATACATACGTACTACAGGCGCCATACTTAGAGCCCTTGCGCGCGTGCTCCACCGCCATCGCCGGCGACGGGTCGAGGGCAAGCGAGAGAGCGCGTCGTCGCGCGGTGCAGCAGCGGCCCTGCGCAGCGCGGACGCGCGAGAGCGACCGGGCGACTAGTCGCCCATGGAGCACGTCGCGCCCGCACGTGCCGGCGAGTCGCCAGAACCAACCACCCGCGACAAGGAGAAGAGCATGGCGGCGACGCCCGAGGTCCCGCGTGTGGCCTGGACGCACATTGAGGAATGCTCCAAGCACACGCGAGGTGCGGACCTCATCGAGTCGCTCGTGAAGGAGAACCGCGCGCAGAGCGAAGACGACCTCGAAAAGCACCCTGCCCGTGGCGTCGTGTGCTTTAGCTCAAAGACCTTCCGCAAGCTCGCCATCGACCTCCTCGACGAGACCGACTTTGTGCTCGAGGTCGGATGTGCGCACGGCATGTGCTCGCGCGAAATCGTTCGTCGCGTGAAAAGCCCAGCGCACTTCATCGGCATCGACACGGCCAAACTCTGCATCAGGACCTGTATGCGCGACCTCCCCGACCACAACTTTCGAGGCATCGACGTACTCACAGAGTGGTGGATGGTCGCCGACGAAGTCAAGGAGCTCACAGCGGCGCCCGACGTCCGTCGCCGCGTTGTCTTTCTCGACATTGGAGGCAACCGCGAGTTCGAAACTGTCGTAGCCATGGTCCGCTTCCTTGCCGTCAAATTCCGTTTTCACCTCATTGTCATCAAGTCCGAGCAACTCTACGAAAAGGCGCTCGAAACCAACGGATTCGATGCCGCGCGTTGGGCCCAGCTCGAAGCTGAGGCTCGAAGCCGCTTTGCCGATGTCGATAGATCTGCGGCAGCCTCCAAAAGTCGTCCCACGCGAGCTCCGCGCCGTCAAAACCATCTTGGCGTTGAATTTTGCGCCTTTCACAACTTTGATGCCGCCGGGTGCAAGCGCCGCAGCGCCGAGATTTCGAATTCGGGCTACGTGTGCGACCGGGACCACGACCATTGTCATAATTGCGGCAAATACGGCCATCGTGCGCTCGACTGCGAATTTCCCAACATGGATCCCTCTGCCCTCGACATGCTCATGGCTGCTGATCCTACTCTCCACGCCTCCGCATCTCCATCTCCTTCCCCCACTGCTGCATCCTCTTGATCATTCCTCTCCTTGGCTAGAAAAAAATTATAGAATAAAAGCTGTACCATACTAGGATACATTCGAGCGCTTCTTTGTCAACACACCGACCACACGCGTTTTCTTCTAAACGTAGGCACTTCGAGTAGCTCGCAAACATACCCTTACTGCACCATGATGTATGCGAGAGTAGCATGCAAACGCAAATTCTCGCCTCATCTAGCGACCTCCACGGCTTCTTCCTTTGCAAGTTCTGTGACCGCGCAAATAAAGTTTCCAATTCAAGTCAATCATTCGCCTCCTAATGAAGTCTCATCACTCGAATGATCAAAGTACTCCCAGACATTACGACCCCAATTCGCTGTCGTTCCTAACTTTGTATGCCCCGTAAAGTGAGATGAAAGAGCACAATGTACCATCTCATCCAGCTCCTCTTGGCTACCTATGCCAATCGATACAAAGCTTTCAGGAATTTTTGCACCTGCGCGGCGCAACCTTCGCTTGGCATTTTTGTAGCTCTTCCATAGTTGCGGCTCAATTACAAGAGAGCCACGCGTGCAATGCGCCAAACGACGCAAAAGTCGAAGCAGACCCTCATCTCCATAGTTCAAGTGAACCCACATGGTGACGCCAAAGCACGTCACCAAATCATACGCCTTCGCGGTCGATACGATTTGCGCCTCGTGATCATGTGCAGCTACATCGTCTGCGACAAGCTGCACCTCGTCCGCCGAGTACATGCGTTGGCCGCGCGCAATGAGATCCGCATCAATGTCCACACCAAAGGCCTCGACCTTGCTTGCGCCGCCCTTGCTCAACAGTGCTGCACGGAATTCGCGCGTAAGAGTTCCATCATTGCAGCCGATATCTAACATTCGCACCGCAGCTCCTTTGCCGCCAGCGCGTTCCACCACGCGTTGCCAAAAGGTCTCTGGCAGCTCCGCCAGTCGTGCGGCTGGCGGGTTGAACGTGTAATACTGAGCGAAATTGCCCAACAAATGGCCATCAGGCGCGCCTTGCGGATGCACACGCGTAAGCGCCTCTGACCTGCCGAGCTCGCCACCAGTCCCACCCGTCGCTGCCTTCCTTGCTGCTGTTCCTGCTGCTGTTTCTCCTGTTGTTGTTGTTGTTGTTGTTGTCATCGTGCACGTGCTTTTCGTGGTCGGCACTGCCTTTCCCGACGTCTCTGACGCCGGCTCGACCTCTGCGCGCCTCAGCGAGGCATTCGCGAGCTTTGCGCCTGCAGCTTCGCGCGCAGCCCTGCTCTCGAAAGCCTCGGGCTCGGCCTCTCGTCCCACGACTCCTGACATGTGAGCGTGTGGAGGAAACCCGGCAGTTCCTGATCTGCCGTCGCCATGGCCGCCGCCCTCGCCGTGTGCGGCACGCTCGTGCAGTGCGAAAGGCCGCCGTACGTGCAGCGGGACAAGGACGCTGACGCTCAGAGCAAAGACGATGCTGATGCGCAAGAATCCTGGCTCGTCATTCGTCAGGCATGGTGCGTCTGCGTCAACGCGCAAGGAATCATTATCCACGTTGGCCCGCTTGCCGAGTCCGGGGAGATCGTGGACAGCGCGCAAAAGGTGATCCGCCTCAAAAAGCATCAAATGCTCTGTCCAGGCTTTATCGACACGCATATTCACGCGCCGCAGTACTCGTACACCGGGACAGCCACGGACAAACCGCTCATGTCATGGCTCCAGGATTACACATTTCCTGCTGAGAAGGCGCTTCGAGACGTCGACAAGGCTGCAGAGGTCTACGAGAGAATCGTCGCGCGCACGCTTCGTTGTGGAACCACCACCGCCATGTACTTTGGCACCCTTCATAACGCCTCAAGCCAAGTTCTTGCCGATACTTGCTTTCGTCTCGGCCAGCGCGCTCTCGTTGGAAAAGTCAGCATGGATCGCAACGGCCAACAAGGCTATCAAGAGGCAGACACCAAGTCTGCGCTCCAGGATGCAGAGAACTTTGTGCGCAATCTCAAGCAAAGTCAAGCCGGAAAAGCCGGCATGGCTTTGCCTGTCTTGACTCCCCGTTTTATACCCACTTGCACCCCGGAGCTCTTGCGAGGCCTTGGCGATCTCGCACGTCAGTATGACTGCAACGTTCAATCTCACATCAGTGAGTCTCTCGATGAGGTCGAATTTTCTGCAGCCTTGCACCCTGGTGAGGGTTCTGACGCCATTCTCTTTGACGCCGCAGGCCTCTTGCGCAAGGGGGCTGTCATGGCGCACGGCGTGCACATGAGCGACGCAGATTTTGCTCTTCTCAAAGCCCGTGGTGCTGCCATTGCCCATTGCCCGCTTTCAAACTTTTTCTTTGCGCACGGCTATCTTCCCGTGGCCAAGTTACTCAAGCAAGGCGTACTCATGGGTCTGGGCACCGACGTTGCAGGCGGATATAGTCCCTCCATGTTTAATGCTATGCGCTCCGCAGTTCTCGCCTCCAAGGCAGGCGCCATTCAGGCCCGCACGGCGCACCTTGATGGTGACCACATTATCGACTATCGCCATGCCTTTTTCCTCGCTACCCTCGGCGGTGCACAGGCCCTTGACATTGATGACAAGGTTGGCAAACTCCAGGTTGACATGCAATTCGACGCTCTTATCCTCGACGCCGATGCCCCAGGAACTAATATTGACGTCTTCCCACGTGACTCCATCGAAGACGTGTTCCAAAAGTTATGCACGCTCGGCGACGATCGAAACGTCATCCGCGTCTTCACGCCCGTTCTCTTACAAGCCTACATGCAAAAACGCGCAAAGCTAGAAACGGAAACATCCAAAGAATGAGCTTGTACTATTACAACAAGATTGCCCAATGTGTTCTCAGGATCGTGATGCTATAAAGGTTCACGACTAGAATCGAAAAAGATGTCGTAGACAAGAAGTACGGTGCGGTGCGAATATCACGCCGAGCACAATTCTTTCTTTGTTTTCACTAAATTCATCTTGCCGATTTTCTTTCGAGTCATACTGCGGTCGACGACAACCCCCATGAATTGTCACCATCACTCTTGTCTCCTTTACATGCATACATACATACACGCCCATGGAATTGTCACTATCACTCTTGTCTCATTTGCATGTGTACACGAAGACATAAAAAAATAATAAACTTACAATACAAAGTCTCAGTAGCGCGACGCTGCAAGATTCCACGCTAGTGACAGGGCAAGAAGCCAATCTTCTTTGCTCACCGGCGAGTCTTCCAAAGGTGCAAGCTCCACGGCAAGGACATCTTCTTTTTTGTCTTCGCGATCGCCGTTTTGCCATTTCTTACCAAAACGCAACGTGTACTGTTTTGCACATAGCTTCACGGAAGAATCGTGCCCGCCGGCATCAATGCAATCCACGCTGCCAAGTCGCATACTGCACGTCGCAAGCAACGTCAAGCGCCGACGTCGAGGAGAGGACACTTCAGCGCGTGCCCAGCAAAGGTTTTCAAGAGTCTCATTTACCCACATGGTACAGCGTTCCCAGCTTTGTGATTTGCCACCCGTGCGAATGCAAACTTCCGTGCCCAGGACAAGAGGACGTAAAATCTCGCTCATTGCGTCTTGCACGCCCTGCATCTCACTCAAAACGCCGGAATCGCCGAAGACCTCGAGAGGAGCGCGCCGGCTTCGACGCCGAGCGACGGCTCGCCACGCCGCCTCAAATTCGTCGTCTTCTTCCTTGTCCTCGTTGCCCTTGCCTTCCTCGACCTGTTTGCCTCTGAGAAGAGCCATGCGCGCTCTCGACAGAGCATTTTCGTCATTGTGATTATCCCCTTCGTCCCAGAAACTTGACCATGCCTTGTGCGCAAGCCTTTGCGTCTGCATGTGCAGGCGCTGGGATCGAAGGTCCTCCTTGTTAGATCTCCGTGCAGGTGGCGCAAAGCTCGAAGTCGCAGCAGGCCGATAAGGTTCTTTTCGAACGCGACGCTCTGGGTCACGAGGCGCGAGCAGCGTGTCCACACCTTGCCGAGCTCTGCGCCGCTCGAGAATGCGATCCACCACAGCATCCACCTTTTTCATATCCTCGCGCGACGCGGCGCGAGGACGTGAAGACGCAAAGCTCTCATAGCGACCTGCCTCGCGCGGATCATACGGCGGTGGGTGAACCTGACGAAGCCAACTCCCGCTCGAGCTCAAAGAGTCAGAATCCTCCTCTGTGGCGTGGTATTTCCACACGCAAAGGCGATCCAGGGTAGAGACTGGGCCACGAGATCCTGCTCCCGCAGACTCTTCGCCACGAAGTTTGGGAGGCGGGTGCCGCGGCGGGGCTGCCTGCACATTGCCATTTTCGTCTCGACTCGCTGCACTTGGTGGACTATGCGAGGGCGGTGGACCCATATCTCCAGAAGACAGCGAGTCCGTCTCGGGATGTGCTTGCTCCTCTGGATTCTGAACTCGAGGCTGCTGTCGACTTGCCGGCCTTACTGCGGCCTGTTCATCGAGCCGCTGCTCTGGAAGTGGATCGCTCGGTGGATCCCGTGGTGACGCAGGCTCATCAGGGGGAGAGTCTTCAGGCGTATGAGGGTCCAAGTAGCCGTCATCATCATCACCATCATCGCCGTCGCTGTTATTCAAAATGAGCGTGAGTGCAGAAAGTGCCTGATGCGGTTCTTTCTGCGTGTAGTCTTCGTCTCCCAAATCTTCATCAGCTCTCCTGGATGTAGGTGGAGTTGGTGGTGGTGGTAACCAGAATCCACCATCAAACTCCTCCCCTTCCTCTTCTTCGCCAACATCGGGCGGGCACGGAGGAGGCGGCAGTGATGCCAGGGTTTCAAGCATAGAGGAGGACGTGGAAGGTGGCAACGCGTCATGAGCTGCTTGGTTTGTCCTTTTGCTCTCGGTATCTTCTAAAGGCGTCTCAGACGAAAACAAAGGCGCATAAGCCATCTTCGACTTAGAGGAATCGCTGTTCCCAATCTCTTTGCCGCTTTTGCCCACATGCACAACTTGCATTGGAGGTGCGGGAATGGAGGACAGCGTGTCGGGAGCTGCATCACCAAAGGTTTGCATGTTTTCCGTCTGAACGTGTTTTTCGTTCTCTCTTTCGTCGTCACTGGGAGGCATTGGCCAATCGACAACGTCCGTATCTACTGTCGGAGGCGCGGGAACCGAAGGAAGTGACTCTGAAGCTGCAGGACGGCGAGAGTGCAGATCTTTGTCTTGAGCAAGTGCCTCGTCCTTCTTCTTGGCTACTCTTGGGGGCAAAGGCGGGGCATCGGCTTCCATATCGAGAGACGGTGGCTCGGCGATGGATTTACGATTAGTGGCCGTCTCAACCTCGTTCAATGGTAGTGCCTCATTTCCTAAGTCCGCATTTGTGGACGTAGATTGGCGCGTCGCAGGCTCGAGCGCAGTAGATGACGTCCTTCCTACTGACGCCTCACGATCATGATCTTGCGTGTTGAGCTTAGACTCGCTGGGGGACTCCGGTGGTCCAGCAGGCGAACGCGAGTCATCGCGAATTTCCGCTCCATCTGAGCCCTGCCCAGCCTGATTATTGACTGCAACTTCCTCTCCGTCGTCGTCTTCTTCGTCTTCTTCTTCTTCGTCGTCGTCGTCATCGTCGTCGAATTGCTCTTCGTCTTCTTCACGCAAAGAAGGCAGAATGTGCATTCCAGGCGTGGGAAACGAGAGGTCGTATTCCCCAAATGTGTCAGGCGATGAACTTGACGAAGAAGACTCGGACCCTTCCGAAGCGTGGTGTTCATCGCGAGGAGTAGAACTTTCCGAGGAAGGTGAAGAGGAGGAAGAAGACATGAGGCTACGAAGCGTCATTCCTCCTTTACTCTTATGATTTGTTGACGGAGGGGCTTGCAGAACTTCGGGCTCGTCCAGCTCTGGAGGCGGCGACAGAGGCGATGGAATGTCTTCCTCGGAGCTTACTGCTTGATCTTGTGCTGGTGAAAGGTTCTCCAAGTCAAGAGGGGAAGGCGGCGATAGCATTTCAATCTGAGATGGCTGTGAAGGCGGCGAGAGTGCAGGCGTAGAAAATTGCGGTGATGCAGATGACGGAAGTGACCCCGAAGCGCGGTCGAGTGGCGGTGAAGGAACTACGTTGAAGATGTCCTCCTCCTCTTTTTGTACACTTTCATTCTGGTTCTCTCCGATCTCGGAGATAAAGGAGGATCGTCGAGATGCGTCGGCAGTGTCCTCATCACTCGTATTCGCTGAGTCTGGTGGCAAGGGCGAAGGCTGGCTCGACAAATCCAATGTAGCCCTAGGCGTCTCGGAGATTTTATGCGACGGCTCGCCCTCAAATTCAGAGTCAGATTCAGATTCAGGAGGCGAAGGAGGCGGCGACGGGACATCCATTGCCTTGGACTCGCTATTTGTGCTATCAGATGAGTTCACAGACGCAGACATTCCAGGGGGCGGAAGAAGCGTATCAGGGGCTGCCATCTCGGCCTCGAGTCCAGGTGGGGGAGGGGGAGGGGGAGGGGGAGGCGCGGCCATGTTTGATCGCGCATTGGCGACGTGTATCATTTCCTGCAAAAGGGTAGCTTCAGGGGACAATGGAGATTTGGGGTCCATATCTGCAACAGCATTCGGAGCGCGCGCGGAGGAAGCCCGCTCCAGAACCTTGGAGGGTGTTCGTCGGGTTGAAGTCCCGGAAAACGTTCTTTCGAGTCCCAGACCGGGGGGCGGCCGCGTCGCGTTTGCGCGCGGCGCTGGTGGGTCGACCAAGTTGAATGTTGACGGTCGCGTTGCCGCTGGGCTCTCTGTTTCAGGGCGTGTGGCATTGGTTTTCTCGCCACGGGCGGGCAACTCTTTGGTGGCCACAACGAGATTACGGATCTTACGCCCAAAGGATCTGAACGACGGCGTCGTGCTTTCACTAGCAGGTCGCTGCGGCTCGTCTTGGTGCACTTTGGTGTCACTCGATGAGGGAGGAGGCGCAGGTTCAAAGCCATCTGCGTCGTCAAGGGGTGGAGATGGGAAAGATGGCGTTCGCGGAGGTGGTGGAGGCGAAGGAGGGAGTGACGCGGCGCTGGGCGGTGGCATTGGTCTGCGCAAAGACCCCACAGACTTGATGGCAGACCGTTGCTGATGCTGCGGTTCGTCATTCTTCGCAGAGGCTGATAACTTTGCTGGCGGCGCACTCGGCGGTGTAAATTTGCTTGCTCCTGCTCCAGACGGTGGCGGCATCGGTGGTGGAGGAGGGGACGATGAAGCTTGTAGCGATTTGCTCGGCGGCGGCGGCGGTGACGAAGGGGATGGTGGTGGTAATGGTGGTGGTTTCGCAAACACGCCACGTCTAGCACCTGGCAGCGGAGGCGGCCCCGGCGGTGGAGGTGGCATCGTCGGTGGAGGAGGCGGCATTCTCGACGCCTCCTGCTTGTGCGCGGTGGCCTGAGGCTCCTCTTCCGCTTCGGTATTGCCACGGTCCCCGTCTTCTTTGAGGTTTTGTGATGGCGACGGCGGTGGCTGCAGGTCGTCCATGGCGACCTGCAGCGGCGCGAGTGCCAGTCTCAGGTCTCAACGCAACGCGATCAGGACTGTTGTAAGCAGCCAATTCTGTTTACCACCAGTCCTGATGTCCCGACGCGCCGAAGCGCCGCCGAGCGGGCCTGCTCTGCCCCGCCCCGCCCCGCCCCGCCCCGCAATGGCAGTGTTCTGCTCGGCATCACTCCTTCTGATCACAGTGTTTTGTGCGTTTTATTGCGCAACCCATTTTGTGCGGGCTGGCTGGGAAGGACTGATTGATTGAATGAATGAATGTATGTATGGGCTTGACTGAGTGGTCGATGATCAGCTGCAGGCAGCAGCTCGCTGCAAGTCTTGAGGCCGAAGATCAGCCAGCTCAGCTCACTCTGCGCACAAAGGGATCGACATCGAGTGACTGTTTTATGCAAGAATGGGTCCGGAGATGATGCGTCCGACGACCGAGTGATCGGCGGCAAAGAGTCCTCGACATGGGGCACCTTGCGTGTGTGTGCACGCGCTGGTCCCCCATGATCGTCCTCGCAAATTTACCTCAACCCTCTGCGGAGCACGTTTGGTCCTCTTTCTTTGACCACGTGTCGATGGCCATGTCCCTCTTCGACGGCCTCTGCCACACCAGATCGATCTTGGGTCACCAGGTATCTCCCGAACTCTGCGTCCTCAAAATCCGAACATAAGCCCACCCTCCAGCTTCCCTTCATCCATCGTTTTCTGCCACCCAACACGTCGCCGTCGGGTCGAGCGCGTCGAGCACGCTCTCCACGCTCTGCACACCGCGTCGTCCACCCCGGCCAGCAGCAAGTCGTCCTACTCCCCGCTCTCAGTCTCCCCGAGGGCGGCACTGTTACGTCTGCGCAACCCATTTTCGCGGCCCGAACGAAGAAAGGAGAAAGAAGGAAGCAAGGAAGGAAGAAAGCAGTGAAAAGAAAAAAAGAAAAAAAAACGGGAAAAAAGTCACGGGTCGCGCTAGCGTAAACCGAAGTGAGCGCTAGGGAAGGCGTGGTTCCTGTTCGTTCTTTGCTACAGTAGCGGATAGGCGCGGCGCTGGATGAGAAGTCCGACTCGCCGCGCGCCCCCGCCGGCTGTCCACCAGGTTCCGCAGAGAAGGCGGCAGGACGCGGGCGCAAGTGCGCTATGCGCGGCTGCAAGTGCGGAAAGGCCGGGGCGCGCACTTGCGGCGCCGATAAGCCAGTGTGAGGCCCGCGTTAGAGAGAGAGAGGGAGGGGGAGAGAGGGAGACAGACAGACAGACAGACAGAGAGAGAGAGAGACAGACGCCTTTCTCTCTCCGGCTTGCGAGCAGCGAGCGAGCGTGCGAAGCGGCGTGCGGAGCGGCGCGAGCTCGCGCGAGGCGCAGAGAGGCGGCGCGCGGCGCGGAGGGAGGCGCGCGGGAGCGAGCGCGGCGCGCGGCGCGGGCGTGGGTCCGCGGACGCAGGCGCCCGGACGTGCGGACATCGATTCGTCGATCGATCGGGGGTGATTTGAAATTCAGTGCATCGCGGACGACAACTTCTTCTTCGGGGCCTTGGACTTCGTCGACGCCGAGGCCAAGGAGGGCGAGGACGCCGACGCAGGACCTGCTTGCAGTGCAGCGCGGAGTCGGAACGCGACGCCCAGCGCCCGCCCCGCGCGCGAGACCGAGCCCGAGCCCGCGAGCGAGGCGCGCGGCGGCCGGTCAGGCCTACTGCAGGCGGTCAAGACCTGCGTCGCGTAAAAGCACCGGCCAGCACCAGCACCAGCAGTGACGGCGACGGCGCGACGCCGGACCTGCTTCGAGCGCGGCCCAAAGACGCCGACCAGGATCGCGTGCATTGATTGAAGCCTGATCATCATCATCAGCAGTAGCAGCAGCACCAGCAGCTTGAGGAGCAAGAGGACCAGCAGCAGGACCAAAAGGAGCAGAGGTGAGGTACCACGGTAACTTGCGGGAGGCTGTGGAGACCTCGCGAACCTCTCGCAGCTACAACGCGGCGCAGCAGCGAGTGAGCGCACAAGACCATTTTGGCGGCGCGCGAGGAAATCAGAGTGGACAACAGTGGCAATACGGAGCTGTAGGGGCCTGTAAGCAAAAGTTTGTCGCGGCGGAAAGATGCCCCGCGACACGGACTTGCACAAGGCGGCCTACAAGGGCAACGCCAACGCGGTCCGCGCCTGCATCGATGAGGACATGATCGACGTCAACGAGTTTGGCGCTGCCAACCGAACGGCACTCCATCGCGCCGTTGCCTCGGGCAGCACCGAGGTGGTCGCTCTGCTCTTGGATCGAGGCGCCATCGTGGACATTCAGGACAAGAGCGGGAGGACACCCTTGCACTGGGCCGCTGTCGTGGACGCCGTCCAGTGCGCAGAGCAGTTGGGACTCGCAGGAGCAGATATAAATAAGGTGTCCAATACTGGGTCTACGCCTTTGCACATGGCCGCGGACCAAGGAAAGTATAACTTTGTTGCGTGGGCGCTGCAAAACGGAGCCGACTTCACCCTCGTCGACAATGGTGGGATGACCGCCTACGATTTGGCCAAGCAGAATGGCTTCAAGGACATTGCCAAGCTTCTTAAACCCGGTGGCAGCAGCAGCAGCTTTTGCTTTTGCTGCTGTTGGCCTTTTTAATATCACAATGCCCTCCCGTGTGCCTGTCTGTGTGCGAGCCGTGTTGCGGTTCTATGCGAGTCGTCAAGAACGCTCGCATGTTGGGCCAAGACTGCTCGCATGTAAGTTTTCACGTTTGCGCTCGCGCCTCTGTGCGTCTCGGCGTCAGCTCGTCTTCCCCCCCCCAACCTGTCGTTTGCCCGCTGGCCTCGACTTGTCTTCGTCTTCATTCTATGTGTGTCTTCATTTTTTCTCTATTTTGTTCCGTTTCCCTCTTTGTCTTTTCTTGTAGCTGGTTGGCAGGCATGGAAAAATCTATCCTCTGTTTTCTCTCTCTCTCTCTCTCGCGAACGCGCGCGCGGGAACAAAGCAAGCAGATGCGAGCGCAGATGCGAATGCAGATGCGAGCGCAGATGCGAGTGCAGATGCGAGCGCAGATTTGATCTTTGGGGATTGAAGCTCAAATGGCAAACGTGTAAAAGCAGTGCACCACGGCTTGGTATTTGGTTCACCGACCAAAGAACATTCAAACGCAATTGCAATTTCTTCTCCATAACGCTGTCTTTGGCATACAACGCAGCTTTTCCTTCGCAAGCAGCACTCAACGAAGGCAGTATAACACAGGTAGGTAGGTTTGTAGGTCAAGGAAGGCAGTACGTACAACGCAAGCAGTACAACACGAAACAGGCAGTATAATGCGGGAAAAGAAATAATGCACCAGAATGAAGATTATGACATTACACTACTCGGCCCAGATCTTGAGAACTCGATCCTTGCCTCCCGAGGCAATAAGCTCGCCATTCGGACTCCAATCCAGCGCGTAGACCTCGTCAAGGTGGCCACTGAGCGTCTGCTTGGGCTTGCGCGAGTCTCGTGCGCTCCACACCTTGAGTGTCGAGTCTTTTGACGCCGAACACAACAAACGACTATCGGGAGCCCAGCAGACCCAGTACACGTGACCCACATGACCGTGCAATGTGGACAAAAACTTGCCAGTGCGTCCGCACCACAGCTTGACCTTGCGGTCGAAGGAGGCGCTTGCCAGAAAACGTCCGTCTGGAGAAAACGAAATGTGTGAGACAGGCTGCTGATGACCAAAGAGCCTTTCTACAGGTTTCTTGTCGGTCGTAGGGTGCCACATGTACAGCGTAAGGTCATCCGAGCACGAGACGAGACGCTCAAACGGCACGGAGGCGTCGTGCGTTCGTGCATGCTGAGCCTTGGCCGTCTCGTATCTCGCCTTGGCCGCTGCAAATGCACCGTCGCGGTCAAAGGCGCTCTTCTTCCCCTTTTTCGTCGCTCCGCCTTGCGTTTCTTTCACGGCGCCTTCGGGCTTGACCTCCTTCATGCCTTCGGACTCTTGTTTGTTGTTCTTCTTTTTCTCCTCTTCGGAAACGAAAAACTTGCCAGTGTGGTCAAAGGCGCCCGTGCGATTCAAGTAGTCCGTGGAAAGAGCAATAGAGTTGATACGATGGGCATGGCCCTTGAGCACGCGAATAAGCTTGAAGGGCGTGGCGCGCTTATCCTCTTCCGAAGCATCAGGCGCCAAAACGGCGAGCGGGTCACGGACTGCCCACACCATGATGGTCTTGTCGCGGGATGCGGTATACAAGAGGCCCTCACCACCCCACCGCACGGCCTCGATCGAGTCCGAGTGACCCGTCAAAGTCATTTCGCTGCGACCGGTGCGCACGTTCCACACGCGAGCTGTGCCGTCCTTGGAACCGCTAATGAGACGCTCGCACGCAGGATTAGCGTGTTGCGGCTCCCACGCGAGTGAAGTGATCCATTGTCGGTGGCCGGTAAGCGGTTTGCCCACGGCTGCACCCGTCGCAGGGTCCCAGAGGCGGAGCTCGCCATTGCGATCGCCAGATGCAAAGCGCAGGCCATCGGGGGACCACGCCGTACACAACACGTGATTACGATGTCCTTTGCAGACATGGCGTGGCATGCGCGACGCCACGTTCCAGAATCGAACAGTTGTGTCGCCACCGCCGCTTGCAAGCTGCTCGCCGTCAGGGCTAAAGCTCACGTGCAGCAGAGCATCCGTGTGTCCAGGGAGACTGTCTGTGCATCGCGTCATGGGATGCACCTTGAAGAGCGAAAGGGGTTCGTAGTTAATCTCCAGCACTGTCTCGGTTGACAGGTTGCGGTCTTTGACGGTGTCCTTGAGGCTGGCCACAACCTCGGACTTCTCCTCGGTCACATAAAAGGCAAAGGGGACGCGCTCGTCCTTTTCAAGCAGCTCGTTCAGAAGTCGCTCCAGCTGAAGCGTTGTCGCGCTTAGAGGCACGTCCACGGGCGGCAGCTGCGGTCCTGCGTCCTCGCCCTCGGCGGTGGCAGGCGAGAACCGGACGACCATGGTCTCGGGCAGCTCTTGGGCCTGGCCTGCGCGGGCCTTCTTGCGGATGGGGCCCTCCATCGTGCGTAGCCCAATGTTCAAGCTTTCTGACCAACAAATTCCCTCCTCCTCCTTTTCCTTCTCCTTCTTCTTCTCCTCGCCAGCCCAAGAAGGGATTGCTGATGGAGCTCTGCGTGCAAGAATTAGCGTCTCGCCAAGGCCAGCCACCCAAGACGGAGAGTCCCCATGAGGACCCCCCTCCCTTTTCGATGAACAAAAGGTGTGTACTAGGCCTACTTTTCTTATTTTTCTCCCAGTTTCTGTGCTGGTTTCGAGGCGAGGATGGGAAAATTAACATCTTCATTGTCTTGAAGAGGACGTAGGAAGCCAAGGTAAAAGTTATGGTGGGGATTAAATTGAACTTTAACTGTTCGTGAAGAATCTAGTAGGCTCAGAGTTTCTCGGTTTTCGAGCGAAATTGCATTCTTGATCGGACAGGTAGGCCTACCAGCGAGCATTATGTATGATTATTTTTCACGTGTGTGTAGGCCTAATTTGGATTTGTTTCGCGTTGCTTGGAAATAGAAGAGTCACACCGGCTTTTCTAACTTTTTTTTGGGGGGGGCTTCTTTGATGCGCAACCGAAGTGTGGAACAAAGGGATGATCCGTGAGCAAGTAAAATATCATCTATTTTTTTTTTCCTTTCCGAGATCTAGCTTCTGATGGATGAAGTTTGATGTCTTAACTTTTTCTCGTGGTAGCGCAGTGTACGCAAGAGAAGAACATCATCATCCCGTTGTTTTACTTTTTGTTTTTCGTGGTTATCATCTCTTTTTTCAGATAAAGTCAAAGAAGTCTCGCGCGTGTAAATTATAGGTCTACGAGCGAACAAGCATGTAGCAGACATCTTTGCACGACAAAAGCAAATCGCGGGAATTTATTTATTGTCACAGGGCCTCCCACGCTCAGATATGTTTTACTTGGAGGGCGGCCTCTCTGTAAAGATTGGCGGGAACGTGCCAGACTTGATATTGTCCGGCGTCACGGCTGTGTCGGCAATCTGCAGCACACCAAGTTCTCCCGAGGCCCTTCCGCTGGCCAGCGCCACGAACGAGACGAACGTCGTCGCTGACAAGGCCCCGAGCATGATGGAGTGAAATGTCCGCGAGCCCCGCATGCTTGTTCTGCTTCACCCACGGGAAAGAAAGAAAGAAAGAAAGAAAGAAAGAGAGAAAGAAAGAAGGAAGAGCTGCGCTCAAGTTAGGATCGGCAGACCGCTCCAGCCGACCCCCGACTCTGCCCTCCTCCGACTGTCTCTCGTCTGCGCGCTGCGCGTCCTCCGGCCAAGGCTCTGCCACCTCGCCGAGCTCAGTTGACTCGGACTGTGACCGCGGCTCTTATATGGGTCCCTTTTTATCTACTTAGGTCTTTTACCCCCAAAATACCCCCTCTGTGCGGGGAACGATCCTCCCCACTATACCCCCCTCAACGCTGGCCGGAAGCATTCTCTAGGGGGGGCACAGAGAACCAAAGCGCAGGGGGCTCTGCGCCAAGGGATTCCCGACTTGCGGGGGCGGGGGCCGCAAGTGCAGAATGGGCGGCGCAAGCGGGGAATGGGCGGCGCAAGTGCAGAATCTTTTGCGCGGCGCAGAGCGCGAAGGCGGCGCAGAGCAGCGCAGAGCAGAGCGAGCGAGCGAGCGAGCGCCCGCAACGCGCGCACGGAGAGCGGAGGCGCGGTCGCGTCGCGCAGGGAAAGGGAGCGGAGGCCGCACGGCCGCGAGCAGACGCGCCGGGCAGCGCTAAGGCCGGAGAGCGAGCGACTCGAGGCGCGCGAAGATGGCGGACGGCGATGTGGCCAAGCTCAAGGAGGAGCACAAGGCGACGCTCGACGAGCTCGCGGCCGCGAGCGAGAAGCTCAAGGAGCTCAAGGAGCAGGGCGTCAAGGGGGAAGAGGTGAACAAGCTGACGGACAGCCTGGTGAAACTGAAGGATGCTCTCCCCGTGGAGCTCTTGTCCGAGAAGGACCAGAAGAAGCGCCTCAAGAAAATGGCCGCCGAGGCGAGGAAAAAGGAAGCCCGCGAGAAGGCCGCCGCCAAGGCCGCTGCAGGTGGCGGTGAGGGTAAGAAGAAGAAGAAGAAGAACCCGGACACCTCTGGCACAGTCTTTGTGAACAAAACCCCCAAGGGCGAGAAGAAGGATATGACGGGCGAAATGAGCGCGGCCTACGAGCCCCCCGCCGTTGAGGCTGCATGGGATGCTTGGTGGGAGCAGAGTGGCTTTTACACTGCGGACAGCGAGGCCGCCGCCGCTGTCGGGCCCGAAGACAAGTTTGTCATTGTCATCCCGCCCCCCAACGTGACGGGCAGCCTGCACATTGGCCACGCCTTGACGAGCTCCATCCAGGACGCCCTCTGCCGCTGGCACCGCATGACGGGCAAGCACGTGCTCTGGCTGCCCGGCACCGACCATGCTGGTATCGCCACGCAGGCCGTCGTTGAAAAGAAGATTATGCGCGAGGCAAACCAGACGCGCCACGATCTCGGCCGCGAAAAGTTCCTCGAAAAGGTCTGGGAGTGGAAGGAGAAGAACGGCGCACACATTCTCAACCAGTTGCGCATTCTCGGCGCCAGTGTCGACCACTCGCGCACCGTCTTTACCATGGACGACGACCGTAGCCGGTGCGTGACGGAGGCTTTTGTGCGCATGCACGAGGACGGCCTCATCTACCGTGACACTCGTCTCGTGAACTGGAGCCATGCGCTCTGCACGGCGCTTTCGGATATTGAGGTCGACCACATTGATCTGCCGGGCCGCACACTCCGCAAGGTCAAGGGTCACGACCCCAACAAGGAGTACGAGTTTGGCACGCTGACTTCCTTTGCCTACAAGATTGCCGCCGACGACGGGTCTGGTCCGGCCAGCGACGTTGCTGACGCCGAGGAGATTGTCGTGGCCACGACGCGTCTCGAGACCATGCTCGGTGATACCGCTGTCGCCGTGCACCCGAAGGACCCGCGCTACGCGCACCTTCACGGTAAAAAGGTCTGGCATCCGTTCCGCAAGTGCGCCATCCCTATTGTCACGGACGACGTTCTGGTCGACATGGACTTTGGAACGGCTGCTGTCAAGATCACGCCGGCACATGACCCGAACGATTTTGCCTGCGGTCGTCGCCATGGCCTCGAGGAGATCTCTCTTCTCAACGACGACGGCTCCATCAATGGCGTCTGCGGCGCTCCGTTTGAGGGCCTCATGCGCTACGATGCGCGCATCCTCGTCGAGGAGGAGCTCAAGAAGCTCGGTCTCTTTCGCGAGAAGAACTCGCATGCCATGCAGATTCCCATTTGCAGCCGCTCAGGCGATGTCATCGAGCCTCGCCTCAAGCCGCAGTGGTGGGTCAGCTGCAAGGGCATGGCCGACGAGGCCGTCGCCAAGGTCCGCTCCAAGGAGCTTCGCCTCATTCCCGAGTCTTCGGAGAACACCTGGTTCTATTGGCTCGAAAACATCCAGGATTGGTGCGTGAGCCGTCAGCTGTGGTGGGGCCACCGCATCCCGGCCTACAAGGTTGTCTCGGCGCTCCCCGAAGGCGTCACGGGCGAGAAGTGGTACGTTGGCCGCAACGAGGACGAGGCGCGCGAGCAGGCCGCCAAGGACCTCGGCGTCGACGCCGGCACGATCGAGCTCGAGCAGGACCCGGACGTTCTGGACACCTGGTTCTCCTCGGGTCTCTTTCCCTTTAGCACGATGGGCTGGATTGGCGAGACCGAGGCGGCCGCTAAGGACTTTGAGGCGTTTTTCCCGGGCACCATGCTCGAGACGGGCCACGACATCATCTTCTTTTGGGTGGCACGCATGGTCATGATGAGCTTGCAGCTGCAAAAGAAGCTTCCCTTCTTTGAAGTGTTTCTGCACTCGATGGTGCGTGACAAGTTTGGCCGCAAGATGTCCAAGAGTCTTGGCAACGTGGTGTCGCCCGAGCAGGTCATCGACGGCATCTCGCTCGCCGAGATGCACGCTGCGCTCGAGGCCAACACCAATCTGCCCCCGAACGAGGTTGAGCGCGCCAAGGAAGGCCAGCAGCTGGCGTACCCGGATGGCATCCCGCAGTGCGGCGCCGACGCCTTGCGCTTTGGTCTTCTTACGTACACGGGCGGCACGGGCTCCTCGCGCGACGTCAACCTTGACATCAACCTTGTCGCCTCGCACCGCCGCTTCTGCAACAAGATCTGGCAGGCCACCAAGTTCTGCATGATGAACCTTGGCGAAGGCTTTGCGCCCGAGGCAGACTTTCTTGAGCAGGCTGCCGATGGCAAGCTTGCGCTCGCCATGCGTGACCGCTGGATTCTCAGCTCGCTGAGCCACGCCTGCCTGGAGGCCAACGCCGCCTTTGCCGACTACAACTTTTCCAAGGTTACCGATATTGTGCACGAGTTCTTTTACGAGCGCCTCTGCGACGTCTATGTCGAGGTTCTCAAGCCTGTCATGCGCGCCGCGGAGGGCGACAACGCCTCGTCGGAGGACATCCAGGCGCGCCACCTCGCTCGCAATGCTCTTTGGTGGTGCCTCGACGTGTCGATGCGCCTCATGCACCCGCTCATGCCCTTTGTCACGGAGGAGCTCTGGCAGCGTCTCCCCGGCCGCCCCGCTGGCGCACCGCCGAGTATTATGATCGCGCACTACCCCGCCTCTGACGTCTTTGACAAGCACAAGGCGCAGGAGGGTGTCGAGGCCGAGACGAAGGCGCTCCGTAACCTCGCAGACAAGGAGGCTGACACGACGTTTGAGATTCTCAACCCGCTCGCCTCCTCGATGCGTTCTTTGGCCGCTGACTTCAAGGTCCAGCAGAGCAAGAACCTCATTTACCACCTCAAGGCGACCTCTTCGGCCTCGCGCGAACTTGTCGCCAGCTGCACGAGCGACCTCTCTGTGCTTTCCAAGGCCAAGGAGATTCACGTCTTGGCCGGGGATGCCTCGGAGCTGCCCGTTGGCAGCGCGGCGCGCATCCACGACGCCGAGCTGCAGATCTTTTTGGAGCTCAAGGGCGTCGTGGACCCGGCCAAGGAGATTGAGAAGATTGGCAAGAACCGTACCAAGCTCACCAAGCAGCTCGAGTCTGTCAAGAGCCGCGTCGATAGCGAGCATTTTCACAAGATGAACGCCGACGCACAGGAGAAGGACCGCTCTACGCTCGCCGGTCTGGAGACCCAGCTTCAGGGTCTCGACGAGCAGGAGGCCATGTTCAAGAAGATGGCCGAGGACTTTCAAAAGTAAGTAAACGCCGATTTGTTTTCTTGTTTTCTTGTTGTTGTTTTTTTCCTTTTTTTATTATGCGTTATTCTTTGAATTGATGATGCAGGCCAGCAGCATCCTCATCAAAAGCGGTGAAGTCCAGTGCTAAGGTTGTTGGGGTGAGAGCAACATGAGCAAAAGGAAGAACAAAAAATAAAAAGCAAACCAGAAAAGAAAAGAAGAAGCAAGGAGAGGATGTAAAAAGGGCAATATCAGTCGGAGCAGAGAAAAAGAAAAGAAAACAAACGCTAGTCTATTCTGACTCGACGTAGGTGCGCTTCAATACGTTGTCCGAGGAGGTGTCGCCCTCAAACTCCCGTGTGTCCGGTACCTCGCGAGGCGGGTATGGGATAATCTCGCCAGAGCGCACCGACACGCGGACCTTGCTTCCGTCTGCGAGGAAGCCAAAGCGCACGCGAGTGGGCATGCCAGTCTTGGGGTCGACATGGCTGACGTTCGAGTACGAGATCGGTGCCGGGTCGTGTGTCTCGACAGTGTCGAGGGTGGCCTCGTCGAGGCGCTCCTGCCTGCGGATGTTGACGTTCTCCACGATGACGGCCTCCTCGTTCTTGAGCAGCTTGATCACGCGGCCAGTCTTGCCGCGCTCGAGGCCGTCCCTAACGACGACCATATCGCCCACGACGATGCGCCACTTGCGCTTCTGCTTGAGGATCTCGGCCTTGGGCTTTTTCTGGTTGGCCTTGATTTTCTTCTTGCGCAGCCTCGACAGCTCCTCGCGCTCCAGCCGCGCGGCCCTCTTCTCCTCGGGCGACTGCCACTTGGGCGCCGCCGTCCGCGCGATGCCGCGCGTCTGCAGCGCCGCCGCCGCCAGCGGCGCCCGCGCCGCCTCCCGCGCCAGCAGCGGCCGCGCGCGAGGCTTCTTTCTGCTGCGCTCTTTCTCGCGTTGTGTTCTGCCGCAACCAGAATATATTTTCTTGGCTGCCTGCAATGCGCGGCTTTGGCGGCGCGTCCGCGGGAGAAGCGGGCCGCGGGCGGGGGCGCCTGCGCGGGCGGGCTTTCTTCCCTTTCTTTCTTTCCTTCTTTCTTGTATAGGCCTGGGCAGCGAGACGCGACTCGTGGACGCCGCGAGAGCGCGTTCTGTTTTCTCTTTTCGCGGGAGACGGCGCAGGAGAGCGAGCTGGAGAAGGAAGGCTGCTTGCGGAGGGGAAATGGGACGACGTGGAGGGAGGAGGGACGGTTTTCGAGAGGAATGGGGAGGTGGAGGAGGACAAGGTGGAGGAGCTGGATGCGGATGTAGCGCGCGGATGCAGGGATGTGGAATGCACTTTGCTGGACGACAAGTTGTCTGAGAGAGGTCGAGGGCGGGCACGGCATGAGGGCTTTAGCTTGTGGTCCGAGATTGGCTTGAGCACGTCTGTCCCGCCGATCGTCGGAGGCTTGCATGCATCGCAGACTACTTCTTGGCATGAGATTACGGGAAAGTCGAAACTTTCATCACCACGGTTCGAATTGTCATGTCAGTCTCACGAACATGCGAACGCGGTTGAAATTTGGGGAAACGTCTCAGACGCGAAGCAAAGCAAAGAAGAAGTTGCCCTCATGATACTACGCCGAATCCGTCCTTCTCTCTCTGTTCGCATGACGATGGTGATGCCGTTTGCGAAAGAGCAAAATTAGACGGCCGGTTCTTCCATGTGCCAGAAACCTACTCCGATGACATACATAGCGTCTTTGCGTGCTGGGCATCTCAATCTTGGCGTGAAACATATCGGTATTGCTATTGGTGTACGTGGTCTCGTTCTTTTAGATTACCCACATAAAACAATGTCCGTTGAACTAGTACCACGGTCGGTAGAAATACTAGTAGTTCGAACAGTCAAAGGCGTGCTCACTCTTGCGCGAGATCGAGCGTGACGCAACCAAAGCGAGCGAGAGGCGGGAAGCCAAGTTTTGCTGAGCGCGCGTGAGCGCCTGCCGCGCGCTGTTTGTCGTCGGCGCATCGTGGGCCGCGTTGCACAAACATACGTACACACTCATACATACATACAAACAAACATACATTCAACCATCGGGATGAAAAAGTCTGTCCACTTTAACAGGTCAGAGATCGACCTCGACAGCCTGCGCAAGCTCAAGGACCTTTTTGGCAAGGATGGCGAGCTGGACCAGGATGCCTTTGTTGAAGCGTTCGGGGAAATCCTTGGAAATAATCTCACAGAGCTGCAACTTACGCATTTGTTCATGAAGATCGACGCCAATTCCGACGGAAGCGTTGACTGGGACGAATTCACCAACTACATGTTCCTCGAGAATCAAGATGTTGCAGACGATAGCGAACCTGGCGTCAAACAAGAAGACGACCCTGGCGCGCAATTTTTCCCAGCAACGTACGATATCTTTGAGCTCAACAACGGTGTCAAGAAGTTCCACAAAGACCAAGTCGCAAAGGTGCTCTATCTTGACAAGACAAACCAGCTCTTAAGCGCAAGCCAGGACGGCATGGTACGATTTTGGCACCCGACTACGCTTGTCCATCAGAGCGGTTTCCATACGGGCGCTTTGCAGCCAAATTCAGCCATGGCTGTTCGCGGTACGCAAACGTTTGAGCGCAACTGGATCACAGACACGTGTTACATGTCGCGTAGCAACAAATTAGCTGTGAGCAGCATCGACTCTGGCGTCGCTCTGTATGATCTACAGACGGAGAGTCGCAAACTTGTGGGCCGCATTCCCTTGGAGCGTTTTCGGCACGCAGCACCTCTTTGTCTTGGATATCATTACGAAGCAGCAAGTCATCGCGAGCTATTGCAAATCGGTGACGACGGAGGCGCAGTCTACGTGTACCCATTACGAGAGCGTCTCTGGAGCTTTGACAACCAAGGGTACGAGCGCTCGAGCAAGCGACCATTAAAAGTCAGCGGGAACCATGAAGATGCTGGCCACGACGGCGATGATGGCATTGGCGCCGGCGCTGGAGGGACAGACGCTGAAGACGGCGATCAAGATGACGATCAAGAAGATGCAGAAGAGGGGGCTGCTTTGCGGAGCGTGCGCGGGGGCGCAGGCACCGCCGCAGGGGCCTCCAAATTGTCTACATCCCGCATTGTCTTTAGACGGCATACGGACCACGTGACACAAGTCGACTACGTGGGCGGGCTAAGTTCGCTCGTTACGTGCTCCTTGGACGCCACTGTCAACGTCTTTGATCTCGAGCGCGCTCGTCTTAAACGTACATTTACACAACATAAAAAAGCAGTGTACTCGTTCACGTGGTGCGCCGGCTCCAAGGTGATTGCTTCAAGTGGATTGGAGCGCCACATTGTGCTTTGGAGCCCATACTCGCGCCGTAGCGTGGCTTCGCTCTACGGGCACACATCAAGCGTCATCAAAGTGGAGGTCAATGACGATAACAATCAGCTTCTTTCACTGAGTTTGGACAACACCGTCAAGATCTGGGACATTCGCAACCACAAGTGCGTCCAGACAATTGGCATTGGTATGGCCTCAAGTCGTGCGCAGCAGCGCGAGTCCGCGGGCCAGCCCTCTGTGACCTGCATGACATATGTGCGAAAACACAAGTCCTTAATTGCGGCCTCGAACAAGCTCAAAATCTTTCCTCTGCGTCCACCGTCGGAGACGTCGCTCCGCACGCACAATCGACCCGTAGTGGCTGCACTTTACAACTCCAATTTTCATCAAGTTGTCAGTGTTGACGAACAGAGCAACTTGCGCATTTGGAATGTGGAAACTGGCGAGGTGAACTCACGCTTCCAGCTCCGCACAAAGCGTCCGGACGATTCTCTCGATCAGGGCGCGAGCCGATTTGCCGCGGCGGCAGCGAGCAACTCGACACTTACGGCTGCTGCGGCCGGTCTTAGCACAGAGAATAATGGGTTTGACGGTGACGAAAATGCAGCCAACGAGCCCGTTGATGCGCTCAAAGCTGCCAAAGAAATCTCTCTCTCAATGCAGGAGGGCGATGACGCAAACCTTCTCTTGCAGACTGGCGGCAGCAGCGACGATGGTGTCACGGCGCTTTGCTTTGATGACGGGGGCAGACGCGTCATTACAGGCTCCCACGATGGCCAAAGTCTACGCATTTGGAACTTCAGCAATGGCTGCTTGCTAAAGACGCTGCTCAAAGTTCCCGAAGGCAGCGAAGGCGAGGCCGATGACGACGATATGGAAGAGACTCTCGGGCATCATCAATCGACTTCGCATGCCGAGGTGACTCAAATTGTCTACGTCGTCAACGTGCTACCTCGAATCCCCGGACATCCGACGATCCGGAACAAGTACATTGTTAGCGTCGGGTGGGACCGGCGTGTCTACGTATGGATGGACGGCATGGGAGCGAGCGATGGAAACGAGCAGGGCTATTGCGTGCGCATGCCAGAAAAGGACGAAGATCTTGACAAGGGTCATCGCGACGACATCACTGCAGTCGTCTATCTGCCGCCTGATACGGTGGCCACGGGCGGACACGATGGACAGGTTATCTTTTGGTGTTTAAGTTCGGGCAAGGTTACTCGGCGCTTTCGCGAATACGGAGCGCCAGGTGTCGAATCGATGCAATTCATCCAGCGTCTCAATATGCTATTGATTGCAGAAAGTGACGGCAACATTCTTGTCCTCGACGTGCTCACGAGCCAGCTTTCAAGATTGGACATTTTCGCGCACTTTCGCCGCTCGCAGCCAAGGCTTGCAACAGCGCCCGTGGTCTCGTTTTGCAAAGATGCTTCTAACGACATCCTCGTTGCCGGAGACGAGCGTGGTCGAGTACATGTTTGGGAACTCGCAAGCCGGCCTACGAATCAGTCCGGAGAGGATGGGAATCGTGGTGGAGATGCACGCCAAGCGAGAGAGGACGTGGATCTCAACAGCTTATTCGTGCCTTGTGCATGCTGGCAAGCTCACCAGCAGGGAATACGCTCGCTCGACCATGTGAGTCATGCACGTCTGGCAGAAAGTTTTGTGCTTACTGGCTGCGGAGAGGGGTATGTGAAGATGTGGACGCTCACGGGCCGATTGGTTGGTCAATTCGGGCAAATGGAGCAGTGGTCGACAGATACTGGCTTTCTCGAAACAGAGGCCGAGCGTCGCGCACGTAAAAAGAGCAACCTTCTTTGCGTAAAGGACATGGTACGTGGCCGAGAGGCCCACTTGCGGCCAGCCGTCCAGGAACAACACTTTAATGCGGTGGCAAGCTTGCAGGAGAAGGCGACGTTTCGTAAAGTTCCGGGAGCAGGGGAGGTATGGGTCAAACTTGACATCGACATGATTAAGTCTGTGGAAGTTTGTCGCACCTTTACGGATCCAAGCGGGCGGGTTGGACAAGTGCATCCCAACACCGTGGTTGGTCTCGTCACAATTACGCGACACGATGAGATCACCAATGAGATCAAGGGATACGACGGCTTGGAGGCGACCGGCTGCCAAGAAATTGCAATTCCGATGTTGGAGTTTCTCAAGGGCAACGAGTCGGGGACTTGGATCCGCGAAGAAGACTACACGGAGCGCATTGGGCGCATTTATCAGGATATAGACGATTCGCAAGCAGAGCCATTCAAGGTCTTGTTTATTCGGTGCTTACGGGAGAAGCGCGAGTGGCTTGCTGTGGACACCAAATTGCAAAATCATCGACTTGGTTTTGCTACAAAGACAATCGCTGGTCTACGTCCGCCGCGGTCGATTTCCCTCTATTATCAGCGTTTGGAGCTCATTGAGCACTTGGAGTCGCAAGAGGCGACCCAATGCGCTGCGCGTGCCGAGTCTGACGACGCTGCCGAGGGCCAGCGCGGTGAAGGAGATGACTCTTTGAGCTATCAGAGCGGCTCGAGGAAGAGTGACTTCTCCAAGCAGAGCCTGAAGAGTACAGCCAGTACGCAAAGTAAAAGAAGCAACAAGAGTGACAGCTTTTGGGGACCGCCTTTAAATGCTGCTGACGCAGAGCGCCGAGCCGTTGCCATGCTCGGAAAGCTTCAAAAGTCGCATGTGCCACGAGCTCCTGCAGCCGTGCCTTCTTCAATTGCGTCTCGCGTACAGTCGCCACGCACGGCGCGCCGAAGGCTACGATTGCGCGGAGGTGTCCAAGAGACGGAGAAACCCGCAATCGACATGCGGCAGCGTGTGCACGAGATTGCCGATATTCCCATGGATTTTGGTCAGCTTCGCGCGGCCTTGTCAATTGCAGGCGCGATCAATGGTGATCACGACCGAAGTGATGGCCACCAAACGCGCAGAAGAAGCTTTGGTCATCCATCACAGACGCGAAGGTGATGAGGTCGTTCTCCAAGGTCGACACAAAGAAACGTGAATGTAGCGAGAAGTGCAAGAAGAAGCTCGATTCACCTTTGCGGTATGCGATTGATCTTTGCGATATGAATAAAATAGCGTGAATTTTAGTGTAAAATTGAATATCTTATGATCACTGCATCTGACAGCTAGGGACAGACTCGAAAGCAGGCCCCGTGCAACCTCGGTATTTTGATGCCGCGGGTTTGAGCAAAGCGGTCGTAGATTTGGACTGAGCCATTGCAGGAGCGGGTAGAGGGGACGAAGGCCCGTACAGGTCGAGATCAAATGCACCATGCTCATGGTCCATCCAAGCTTCGATGGCATCGACTGCGCGACGAGGTCCTGTTGTCTCGTCGTGGAGAAGCTCTTTGCGGAGATCCTTGCCGAGCTGGTCTGCACGTGCGGCAGTACTGGACGCAAGGGCTTTGCGAATGGCTAGTACCATGGCTCGGGTCTTGGCTCTCGCTGCAGGCACAGCAGCGCCAATCTTCAATCGGTCCACCACACTCGCCCATAGAAATTGGTCGCCAAAAAACGGGACAGGAATTTGCGCCGTGCCGGCGTACGCGCTCGTCATGAAGGTTCCCGCACCACCATGATGCATGATTGCGGAGCATTGGGGAAAGAGTTCGCTGTGACGTGCCTCCTGGATGACTATGGTGTTGCTGCTGAGTGCCGCCCAAGCGGCTTCTGCCTCTTGGAGAGTGATGACACTTGGGTTTGTTGGTGTTTGTTTGTCGTTGTCCTCGTCTTCGTAAGGTTCATGCAATGATTCCTGTGCCGGTGGACTTGGCGGATGCGTCGCTTTGTCGTTGTGGAAGGGTTCCAGTGCAATGTTCGCTTCGATATGACTCTCTCGCAGCGCTGGGTCATCTTTGCTTTCATCCTCTGTTTGTGATTGCGACGATGCATCAGACGCAGGTGTCGGTGTGAGAGCGCGAGTTGTAAAGCCCTGCGCAAGTTTTTGCATAATAGATACCGAGCCTGGCCGCGGTGATGCCGACTGCGTTTTGCGAAGATTGGACGCTGGGGGAGGAGGAGGAGCTGCTGTTGCGAGAAGGGGACGAAAGGCATAAAAAAGAACATCACCGTGGGCAGGGACGGTGCACATGTTGCGAGGGTTGGCGAGCTCTTGCTCGACGATATTGGCGTGATGCAGACATTGGAAAATGATGGCGCGCGCGCCTGGCAATCCCCAGGGCGTGCCATCTACGTGGAGGCATGCAAGACGATGGAGAGCTTGAATAATGCAAGCCACCAATTTGCGAAACTCGCCCTCTGGTGCGTTGATAGATCCAAAGCCAATGTAAAGAGGACCCCTGTCATCGAGTGCGCGCGCTCGCGCGAGAAAATCGTCAAGTTGAGAAGAGGTGTGGAAACCATCGACCTTGGAGGGCCCGTGCGAAGCGGAGAGCTCGTTGTGGCTTTTGAGAAGCGCGAGACGGTCGCTCTTGGTCATGAGGTAGCCACTGATCATGATATGGCGGCCCCAGTCTCGAGGCTTTGGGATAATAAGGGAGCTCCAGCAATAGAGAAAGGGCACCTTGCGCCCATTAACATTGATGTTGGAGCTGGCGGCCTCGGACTCGTAAAATGCCTTGGCCGGAAGTCCGAGCTGCTTGGCTCGAAAGTGGTTGACGTGATCCTTGATAGAAAACCACGTAGCGGTCTCAAAGAGA
Source organism: Schizochytrium sp. CCTCC M209059 (assembly GCA_000818945.1). Taxonomy (NCBI): domain Eukaryota; class Bigyra; order Thraustochytrida; family Thraustochytriidae; genus Schizochytrium; species Schizochytrium sp. CCTCC M209059. The sequence continues at coordinate 136,138 of KN805415.1, forward strand.
CCGTAGGAAGAAGGATTAAAGACAGAGGGCGCAGCCTTGTCGTTGGCGGCCGAAAGATAGAGTGGGAAAGGAAAGTCGCGCGAGCGGGTCCAGGGCATTGTAAAGAGCATGAAAACGGGAATACGCAGGTACTCGGCGAGATGGACGCCACAGTGTGACACTGGATTTGCAACAATGAGCGCAAAATGAGCATTTTCAGGTGGCGTCTGTACGCACGCGTACATGTCGTCAAAGATCCCCTTCATGATGGCGCGGAAGAGGGTGTAGTTGCGTACGACAAAGTTGGGGCTAGAAAAGGACACAGAGGAGCTCATGAGCTCCATGAGGACCTTGGGGTCGCCTGCAATTTTCCAGAACTCGAACCCATAGCGCTGCACGACGTTGGCAAAGGCAGCATGCGTGGCGATGCGCACATGGTAGCCTCGCGCAGTGAGTTCCTCGCCGAGTGCGAGAAAGGGGTTGAGGTCTCCGCGAGACCCAATCGTGACGAGGAGGGCGCACGGCTTGCCCTGCCTAGGCGAGTCGTGTTGGCGCTGCTGCTGTGCTGGCTCGTGCTTGGCAGAGGACCCTGTTGCCGGTGCTGCTGCCCAGCGTCCCCGCTTATTGGCGTCGTCGGCCTCAGCGTCACGCGAGGTCGACCGCGCGTGTCTGCCGCGCGGCCGCCAGTCCACGTCGGCCTCGTCGTCGCTGGCCAGGATGGTGTCCATGCTGAGCCCCTTGAGGCGCTCGTCCAGCTGCCTCGGCATGGCGGCTCGCCCCCGCGCACGCGCTGCCGGCGTCGAGGTTTTGTCGGGACCTGGGTCTCCCGAGAGGACGACGCCAACGAGCGACGAGCGACTGAAGGAGAGAATAGAATGTGCCAGGTCGCGCGGGACCCGACCCGGGCGCGGCTGCGGACGCGGGCGCGCAGCGTTGCGCAGAGAGCGCGAGAGCGCTTTTCTGCGCTAGGCGAGACGATGCGGCGGCGGCGGTCCCGCCTCGGAGGATGAGGGTGAGGATGGGGTGAGGGCCTTCAAGTTCTGGCCTGTGAGCAGCAGCAGCGTGCATGGTGGGACATTGCAAGTTTATGGGCCCTGATAAGAACAGAACGAACACCAAGAACTTGAAGGATCATCACCGTGACTGGCATGATGTGGACCTCAGTGATCATTCGCGACGCAACTCAGCGGCAGTTGGCAATGAAATAGGCTGTGGTCGGCCAGGGCCGCAGCATACTAGAGCAGGCTGAGAGAGAGATAGCAGATAAATAGCGATGGCCACGTAATTTGCTGCCGTCCGTGCGCGGCCGCGCGTGTCGGCGTGCTGCAACGGCAGCTTCACTGTCCTGGAAAGCTGTGCGTGAGACGGCTTGAAGTTGCATACCTTTGCGTTTCTGCGCGTCACCTTTGTGAGCAGCTGCCATGCTCTACAGTTGACCATTTTGTGGGGTCGTCGCTTTGACCTCCTCTTCACGCTTCGCTCTCGTTGCCGTCGTCAAAGTCAGTGTTGCTTCATCTCTGCGGAGAAGGCTACCTACGTGCACGTGCTCGTGCCCTTATTTGCGCGCATTCGACCTCAGCAGGCGCCGCTACGGATTGAACCAGGCTCACGACGCTGCGCACCTTTTTCCCCCATTCATGACTGCCACGAGAGGAGCGAGGGAAACTTGCGATCGACAAGTGCTACCGGGACGGGAGAGGCATCCCGAACGAGCGAGATGAACACACCTTTGACGCAGTTCGCTCACGCGCAATATACCGGGGTAAAAGAAATGATTTGAGGTAGGAGGGCTGAGGTGGTGGTCCTCAAGACTCTAGCTGATGCAGATGAAGTCCTCGAGCTTCTCAAGCTAAGAAGCGCACAATGTCTCAAGGTCGTGGACGGGAAGCAAAGCCTGGCAGAAGTTTCTTTACCTTTCTGACGTCCTTAAACGATGTTTCCTCTGAAGGCTGTGTACCTGAAAACGGCTTCGCTGTGGCTGCACGCGCTAACCATTAAGCGGGTTCTGTGACCAAGACAAGCCAATCCCATCCATTCTCGTCGACGATCAAAGGGGCCGCACCGCAGAGACATGGCCGAAGACACTGCATAAAATTAAAATAATCACGAAGGCTGAGGCTGACCTTGACCGGGCAGTACAAGTCGGTGCCCCCCCCCC
>KN805415.1:138286-200576 GCA_000818945.1 Schizochytrium sp. CCTCC M209059
GATGGTCATGTCGTGTGCGTCACAATCTGATGTGAGTCATCCATGGCAAAAATGCAGTGCCAGATTTCAAGTTGCGAGACGCATCGACTCGACTCGACTTGACTCGTCTCGAGTGGGTCTGCCATGACACGATACCTAATCCTCGGGCGGGATTTGCTCATAGGTTTTCCTGGCGACGACAGTGGGCAGTAGAGTGCGGAGAGGAGAAACGTTTCTTCTTCATGATGGACAGATAGCGTCAAATTCTATCACAGGCTCCCAAAACAGACCCTTTTGTTTATTCTAGCTAGTACGGAAGCGCTTCATGAAGGCGTCGTTACCAGAGGCGTTGGCGAGCGCCTCTGGATTTTCACGCTTTCGGTTTTCCATCATCTTTCGAAGATTTTCTATGTGGGCATTGATTGAAGCGTCGTCAAAATTTGCACCAGGTCTACCGAGCCCATTCCCTACGGTACTCTGTGATGGTGCTGAAGTGGGACTACTCGTCTGAGACGAGAGTGGGATGTTGTTGTTCACAGTCTGAAAAGGTTGCAATTGGCCGCGATTAGCAACAGCGAGGAGAGCATAGCGCCGGGAGAGTTCTCGCTGATACTCTTCACTGGCAGCGGCCTGAGCTTGTTGGCTGCCCGCGAGGACTTGTTGCTGTTGCTGTTGTTGTTGTCTCTGCTCCTGTTCTTGCTGTTGCTGCTGTGACTGCTGAAGATGTAGCAATTGCAGTTGTCGTTGCTGCTGTTGCTGGATCAAGAGCTGCTGTTGTTGTTCTTGTTCCTGCTGCTGCTGCTGCTGCTGCTGCTGCTGCTGCTGCTGCTGCTGTTGTAAAAACGCTGCGCGTAAGGCGTCAGCTTGTTGCTGGGAGAGACCCGCGAGAATAGAGCCGATCGAAGGCGGTAGCGCAGCAAGTGCAGCAGGCTGCTGGGCCTTATCGCCGCGGTAAAAGGGACTCGACGTCGCCGTGTGCTGCGTTGTGTCTTGTTGTTGTTGCTGCTGGGACGAGGCGTACTGGTGATCACGAAGACGAGCTTCGTGGAGCTTTGCAAGCTGCAAGAGACCAGGCTCGAGAGATGCGGAACTGCTTACTTCCTGCGAGAGACGTCCTTCGCGAGCAAGATCCTGCTGAAAAAGCGCTTGACTCATTTGCGGGGCAAAGAGGCCGGGGGCAAGACTGGGTCCGCTCGCGAGCAGCGAGGACTGTGAACTTCCTAACGAAGAGGGGTCGAGCGGGAAGGTGGACGTGAGGCCTAAATAGGATGAGGGCATGGCGGCCGCCGCTGCCGCCGCTGCTGCGGCGGCAGCAGAGGCAGAAGTGGGTCCAGCAGTGGCGGCGGCGTCTTGCGCCCCTTGAAACATTTGTACTACTCGTGACATCTCGTGCGGAGGGACGAGAGAGTTTGCGTTGGAAAGGATGTTTGGTGCCGACATGGCAATGGAGGAGTGCGGCACACGCGGAGCCGAGGGGACGCCAACGGATGCAGATGCGGATGCCGAAGAGGAAGAAGACGCAGAGGCAGGATACGAATTGTATCGCTCTGCAGACGCAGCTTGCTGCATGACTTGTTGCGCGGAGAAGGGCTCGAATACGGAGGGAAGACTCGGACTGCAAATGGTGCACGAGTGTGTCCCGCAGCGCGCGATGCCAGTCTCGACGCGTTCTCGGGCAAGCAAGAGGCACTTTGTGCACTTTTCTTTGCGAGTACAGCGAACGGCATGCGAGAGGAGAACGTTGAGATGCTGTCCCTTTTCCACGCGGCGCAGCATGAAGTGATGGCGCACCGCGTCGAGCGAGCGGTCGGTTCCGCTGCGCTGTTTGAATCGCACGGCGATTTCGTGCATCCATGATTTGCGGTGAAACTGTCTTGCGCGGACTTTGTGTAAAAAGGATCTCGTGAGTTCGTCGTCGGAGCGAATGATGTCGACGAGCATTTCCTGTTCCTCTTTGGTGAACCTTCCGGAGTTGCTCGCATCGTCACCGGAGGTGGATTTGCTGTTTCGGTTTTTGCTGTTTTGGTTCATGCTGCTACTGCTACTGCTACTGCTGCTGCTCACGCTGCTTCCTCTGCGCTTGTTGGTTTGTGGTTGGTCATTTTCCGTTTTGACGGCGCGGCTCGCCTCCTTGTTGTTGTTGTTGTTGTTGTCGGTCTCCTTACCGTCATTGTTGTCGCTGAGCTTGCCCCTCATCGTGGGGTCGCTGCTTGCGGGGCGCCGATGCCGCTGGTCGGCCGCGTCGGCGGCTCCCGGGCGGCGCGCGGGGTCTGTGGTGTTGCACGTTTTTCCTTCCCTTCTTACTAGACCTCGCTCGCGTTTGCTCCCTCGTGTGGGTCTGACGCAGTTGCGGAGGCCCTAAATAGCCACCCACGCACGCCTGGGTGGGTCCACGCCGAGGCGAGCCAGCCGCCTCGCGCGAGAAGAGGTGGAAAGAGAAGGCCAGCGTCGAGCCCCTCGCCGTCCACGGGCCTGAGCTCCCTCCGCCTCGCGGGCCTGGCCTGCGTCGAGGCCGGGCCGAGTCTGGGTGTGTCTCGAGGCTCGGAAGCGACCAGCTCCAGCGCTGACGCGGCGAGGAGCTCGCTCAGGCCGCTCGCTCTCGCCCTCGCCCTCGCCCTCGCCCTCGCTCTCGCTCTTGCTCTTGCTCGCGCCCTCGCCGCCTCGCCCGCTGCCTCGCGCGCGGCAGGAGAAAGCGGGCTGCCTCGCTCCCTCGCGCTTTCTCTCTCGCCTCGGTCGAGGCGGGAATGCGCGCGAGGTCGGTCGGCCGCGACGACCCGGGCGAGACCGAGAGAGAGAGAGAGAGAGGATGGAATGGAATGGAATGGACGACCGCCCGTGAGCGCGGGCGATGCGAGCGATGTCCACGGCTTCTCCGCGCTCGCCGCTTCGTCCTGCCTCGGGGCCGCGCTCGAGGCGGAGAAGACGCGCGCGAGACGCCGCTCTCCGTCCGCGCGAGGCGCTCGCTCTCCGCGCGAGGCCCCGGAGAAAAAGCAAGATGCGAGAGATGGCGCGGGGCGGCTGCCGGTCCGGGCGGTCCGGGACCGCGGTCTCTCGCGCGGGTCGAGCGCGAGCGGCGGCGTGCTCGGCTCGCTGGTCGGGGTCTGCTGCCCGCGGAGGCGGCTCGCGCGCGCTCGGCAGCGAGGTCTGCAGCTGGCGAGCGAGAGGGCGAGCGCGAGCGAGCTGCTTAGGTTTGGCTTGCGAGGTTGTTTCCGCTGGCGAGGCGCTCTGCGCAATTGCCTTGCAGCTGCTCGCTCGCTCGCTCGCTCGCTTGCCGCAGACTCTGGCTGGCTCTTGCCGGGCCCGCGCCCCTCGCACGCTGCCGCCGCCGCTGCGAGGGAGGGAGAGAGCGAGGGAGGGAGGCAAGCCCGTCTGGGCGCGCGGAGCGGGGATCGAGGGTATGGGAAATGGTCGCGCAGAGAGAAGGAATGCAGGAATGAACGAACGAAGGAACGAATGACTGACTGATCGATGGAACGAATGAAAGGACGAGGGGATGAATGTTCGAGTGATCGCATGATCGACCCGTCGAACAAGCCGCCAATCGACCGGTCTAGCGAGGGATGGGCAGCAGTGCGCGACCGTCGCCCCCGTCTCTCCGTTCAGTCTCGATTCGCCGGTGCGACGTGGTGCGACGCATGCGAGGGCGTGCGGCAGAAAACAAAACAAAGCAATACAAAAAAGAACAAAACAGACCAAACTACAACAGCCAACCCTTCGGAACGGAAGGTCCTCGCTCGCGCCGGGAGGAAGCAGCCACAGCAAAAGCCAGCAAGCAAGCACGCACGCATGAGCGGCACAGCAGCCAGCTGCAGCGAGAGTGAGTGTGAGGGAGAACGAAACAAAAAGAAAGAACCAAGCAAGCGAGCAAGCAACCGCACGAGCGTGCGGGAGGAGGGGGGAGCAGGCAGACAGGAGACGCCTCCCCACAGTCTTCGGGAAGCAGCCGCGCCCGGAAGAAGTGGCGCGCAGGCAGCTGCGGGCGCGCACAGGGGTGGAGGAAGAAGCCGCAGTAGGAAGGGAGGCGGTTGAAGGAGGAAGGCGAAGAGGAAGAGGAAGAGGAAGAGGAGGAGGAGGAGGAAGAGGCGGCGCGCGCGGCCCGGCCGGCAAGGGAGACCCGCCTCGCATCATCGCTCTGCATTGGCTTGCTTGCTTTGCATTGGTTGGTTGGTTGGTTTACCTTGGCGCGAGGTCGCACGCTGCAGGCCGGCCTACGCAGGCGCTCTGACGCGCCCTGCTCCGCTCCGGCTTGCGATGGCTGTAGCCAGCCAGAGGCGGCTCGCCATTTGGGCGAAGATAAGTCGACGGCATGCAGCTGCAGTGCATGCATGCATGCATGCATACGTACGTACATGTATCTATAACTATACCATGTACGTATTACGTACGACACAGAATGCCCTGATAGACCTTGGACCATAGTCCACGGATCGCGCACCTTGGACCGTGGAGAGCGAATCTGCGAGTCGCGCATCGCACGCCTGCGGCCGGCCGCGGGACCACTGGCGGCGGCCACGGTCGCTCAAGCAAGCGTGCTCCTGAGCGCGCGCCGGCGTGGAGGTGCCCATCTATCAATCTGCCTCCCTCCCTCCCTCCCTCCCTCGCTCGCTGCCTGTCTCGCCCCTTCTCATGGGCGGTCGGTCGGTCGGTCGGTCAGTCAGTGAGCCGAGCCAGACGATCGCGGCGCACGCAAGGCTGACTGACGGACGCCACCCGCGCACCCGATCGACCGCAAGGCGGCACCTCCCTCCAACGGCCTCAGCCGTGAGCGTGAGCGTGAGCGTGATCGAGATCGGGCCGCAGCAGCAGCAGCAGCAGCAGCAGCAGCAGCAGCAGCAGCAGCAGCGGTGCGCACAGGAGCGATCATGCCAAGATGCGGCGCAGGCGAGCTCGCCGCAGCCGGCCGCACCGCTGCCTCTCGCGCGGCCTGGCCTCGCCTCGCCTCGATTGCCTTGCCGCGCGCGGCCCTGTCGCCGCCGCTCGGGCGCGCGCGAGGGCTGCTTGGGCAGGTCACTCGGAGGCGCGAGGGAGGAAACAGCTCGCAGACTGTCTGTTTGTTTAGGTGATGCTGGGGCCGCCCGGGGCGCCTTCGCAGGCTCGCTCGCCGAGAGGAGGCAGCGGCCGGCCGCCGGACGGCTCGCGAGCTGCTCTCGGGCGGCGGGCGCTGGTCGCAGCTCGAGCAGCGCCGCGCGAGGTTCCGGCTTACGGGCGCGCGCACCCCCTCACGATGGACTCGGCGCTGCGAATTACGCGCGCGGGGACTCGCAGAGCGCGCGGCTCGGGCGCGGAAGGGGCCGGCACACGCAAATGCTTGCATGGATGCACCAAGGAGCAGCAGCAGGAAGAGCGGCAGGAGGACGGGAGAGTAAAGGAGTGCGACGCGACGCGACTGCGATGCGACTGCGACCGAGGGATGGATGGGTCGATGGATGGCTGTTCGTGGGCCGGTCTTGAGAGCTCGCGAGTTGAAATAGAAATCACTCGCGAGTTGAAAATCACTCGCGACGAAGAAGAAGAAGAAGAAGGAAAAGGAAGAAGGAGAAAACTCAAAGCACATGCGTGTGTGCATCCTCGCGCTCGCATCAGCCGCGGCGAGAGCGAGTGCGTAATAAGCGAGTGAGAGCAACAGACTGAGAATAAGAAAAACGGTTTTAGGGAGACAGAGAGACCGTCGGCGAGCCATGCAATCAGCGCTCCGATCACGCCACGTGGCGTTCAAGCGAGCGAGCGCCCCATGCGGAGCGGAAGGCCGGTCGTTGCCTCCATGCTTGCGCCGACCAGGCTCCGCTGGGCACTCAGACGCCACGATGAATGTGTAAGTGAGAGAAACAAACGATGACCAGCTGAGTGAATGAAACAGTTTCCTATTTCTATAGTCCTTGTCTTGAGAGCGGCGACTTACAATACAATTCACATTATTGTTGCCAGTCTGTGTTCCTCCAAAGTAGAGGATGCGGAATTGGCATCGTGCGCCTCTCTCACTCTCTCTGAATCGGCGATGCGCTGGCTGGCTAGCCCGAGGTGCACGAGGCTGTCCGGCTGACGCACTGTGGCCTAGCCTCGTTGGCTCCGGAGTCGGAGGGAGGAGAGCAATGGGTTCGCTCGCGTGCACAAGGGTTAAGAAGAAGATAAGGCGGTATGGAGGGGCGCCACCCGAAATACGAGCACGCGACCAAACAGCAACCAAGTTAGCAAAGAAGTCAGCTAAATCAGCGACCAGGCAGTCACAAAGAAGATCAAGAGAGAAGCGAGCAAGCAAGCAAGCACATAAGGCCAGGGGCAGCAAAGTGGTACAGGGCGACGAACGGTGCGGGTATGCTTGGTCGACAGACTTCGCTCCAGTCAGCAGCCTGAGCTACGTACGCACTTGACGGCTGCGGGAAGAAGCGCGTTGGAAGATACTACCTCATCGTGTCCCTCAGCGACGTTGCAAATTATACCACTGGAGGTTGGTGCACGTTTTTAAGTCCATGCTGGAGCGAGAACGAGACCAGTGTGGGAAAGTGCGGGCAAGCGACCGCGGCGAGGGCCCCACCGCACGCAGCTGTGGGCCCTAGCCGGACCGCGAGCTACCACTGATCTGCCTTGTTTCTCGATTCAGCAAGATCGCTAGCTGGCTGGCTAGGCATGGTGACTGGCTGGCTGGCTGGCTGGCTGGCTCGTTCGTTGGCTGGCAGGCAGGCTACTTGCCTGTACGTCATTCATTAGCCAGGCAGCGTCCTGCTTTCCTCATTTCACGTCCTTGTCCTTTCTTCTCCGCCTCCTCCTTCCATTACTTCCCCATCATTCAATTTTTCTTTGTTTCTCTGTTTCTTCCTTTCGTTCTTCTCGTAGGCCTTTCCCAGGTGGTCCTCCTCTTTTCTCCTTCGGCTCGCCATGCCCGGATGCGTTTGAACATCGTCTCCGCCGCCGACAGCGGCAGCGGGCCGGCTAACTGCCTAATTCTCTGAAACACCCATCTTCATCCTGCTGCACAGTCCGTCACATCACAGCCAGCAAGGACCCTTTCTGCTCCCTTCACCCTTCGCGCGAGCCCCGCGAGTTCTCTCGTTCTTCTCGCGCTCAAGCTGAATTTGCGCAGTCGACAACGTGAGGCTGGCGGCACCGTCTGCACCGCGCATCATCCATGCATCAGACACTGGCAGTTGTCGTTTCGATGTTTCTTTGGCCAAGCGATTCATCGTCCGTTCGTTCGTCCGCCCGCGCCCGCCGGCGCCCCCGAGACTACCTCGAATGGAGCACACTGCCGCGATGATTTGACCGCGCGCTCGGCCAGTCTCCTTCGCTCCGCGCGGCTGCGGGCGGTGGCATGCGCTGCACGCGATGAACGTGACGCGAAGTGCTTGACTCGCGAGAGAAGGCCACTGGCCGCGCGACGCTCACGTCTGCGTTTTAGGTTCGACAGGGCGACTCAACTGCTCGAAAGGAGCTGCGGACCGTCGCCATCGCTGCGACCGGGACTTTTGCGTTGCGAGCAAGGACAAGAGGAAGACCGCGACAGCCCGCCAACCAGCCAGCCAGCCAGCCAGCCAGCCAGCCAGCCAGCCAGCCAGGCAAGATTGGCTGGCAGCGACCAACGACACGAAAGAAGGAATTCGCCCGCATCGCATCGCATCGCATCGCATCGCATCTCTTCTGCAATGGTCGCCAAGAGTTCGTCGTCTAAGGGCACCGATACGTACTTGAATTTGCAGCTGCAGCAGCCATGGCAGCAGCCACAGATGTAGCGGGCTGGTTCTCCGAGGCCCGCGGCTTCGACCGACATGGCCAGCTAGCTCCTCCTCCGCAGAAGTTGCTTGCGGCCATCATGCAGTGGTGCTCGCAATCAAAGGATAGATGACTCGAAGGCAGCGTTGATAGGCTGCTGCCGGCCGCACGCAAGGCGGACTGACGGACTCCACAGCCGGCGCATCCGATTGACCGCAGCACTGCAGAAGTTCTCGGAGAGCTAGTTTGACGTGTGCTCGTGCGTGTCGGCTCGGCCCTGTGGTGTTGGGCCGGTCTGCAGCAGCCGCAGCCGCCCGCTTGGAGCCTCAGCGTCCGCTGGTAACGGTAAACCAGGAGCTTGTTGGTTACGGTTACCAGCCCGAGGAGTGCTCGGTCGAAGTGTCAACCATGGGAAATAGAATGCAGGGAGGAAATGAGAAAAGTAGGTTTAGGGCACAAGTTCCCCGTCGGCTTGCTTCCTTGCCAGACGGCTTGCTTGCTTGCCAGCCGCCCGGCTTGCTTGCTTGCTTGCTTGCTTGCTTGCTTGCTTGCTTGCTTGCTTCCTTCCTTTCCTTCGCCTTCACCGCTTTCGTTAGATGCTCTTCCTCGTCGCTAGATTTTTTTCCGGAAACGTGCTCGTGCCGGCCCAGCAGCCGAGCTGACCGCGAGCTGCGATCTCGCGCTGGGCCGCCGGCCGGGACGCGCGGCGATTTGCTGCCCTCCGGCGATCGCGGAAGCGGGGGTGCGTTGGTGTCGCTCGCTGCGTTCGCTGCGTCGCGTCGGGACTGTGTGTGTCAGAAGGCCGCGGGAAATTGTGTGCTGACGGCGTGTTCATCGTCCGGGCCGACGCGTTCGAATTCGCGCGGCGGCGGTATGTGCATGCTTATTTCCTTCAGCTTAGCGATGGCGACGGCGTGCGGGCTGCGGCCAACCCCGGTCGTGCAGGTGTTCCCGGATCGGGGACCGGCGAATTGGCCCGAGCCAAAGACCTGCGCGCAAGAAAGAAACGTAACATGCAAATCGCGTCGCGGGCTGCCATTGCGGGAGCCTCGAAGAAGCGCAGGCCTGAAAAGAAAAAGGAAAACAGCGAACGAATGGCTGAACGACGGGAAAGGAGAGAAAGCGATTGATTGGGGAAACAATAGGAGGAACGAAAACCAAAAAAGAGGGGGGGGGAGAAAAGCGGGGAAAAAAGGAAAGTGGGCTTTCAGCGAACTCCAAGGCCACGTTAGTAATGCTGTGCAAATAATAGAACAGTACGGCCAAGGCCGGGGCTAAGGCCGGGACAAGGTGCAGAAAGTATGGAAGAAGAATGCACAGCGTAAAGTCGCACCTTTTTCCGTCACGGGAGCAGGCAGGCACAGCACTGGCAGGCAACCAGCCAATAATTCAGATCGCTGCAAGATACTTTGCTTCCTTTTCACGCGTGCTTTATTCGGAACCACGCGAGGCCACGAGAAGAAGCTGTCGTCGCAAGAGATTTGTTTGCCATTGCGTCGTTTGCTCATTCATCGCTGGTCCAAGAGCCTTCTCCTTGCTGCCGCCAGCGACGCGGCAGGCGATCGGGAGGAAATGCCAAGCAGCCGCCTCCGTCCGGTCAGCGTTTCAGGCTCGCGCTCAGCTGGCCGATGATTGCCGGCTCATCAGCTAGGCGCTGCCAGAGGGAGCTAGAGAGACCGTGACCGCCTTTACCAACTCGATACAGGCGGGGGCGCAAACCGGGCGTGCGCCACTCTTCGAACTTCCCTCTTCGCTGCGGCAGGGGCTGGCACCCGCAGCGCAGTGCAGCTGCCGCGGCTCCTCGAACGCTCTGGGCCCGAAGTGCCGCGGCTCGCCCCGCTCCAGCAGCCGGCAGCACAGCACAGCACAGCACAACACCAAGCAAGCGAGCAAGCAAGCAAGCGAGCAAGCAAGCAAGCAAGCAAGCGACCACGACTGCAAGCATGCTCGGTCCAAGGCGCGCGCAGGTGCGTCCATGCACTCGCGCTCGCACTCGCACTCGCCAACCCCCTGCACCTGCGTACCTGCATTTCTTTCCTCTGCGCTGACTTGGCACTCGGCTCCGCTTCGATCGCGCGGCTCCGACCGACCAGCCAGGTCAGCCTGGCCGCTGTCGATCGAGCGACGGATCGAGCGACGGCTCGGGCGGCCGGGAGCGGTGCAGGCGCGCGCCGAGATCGGTCCGGCCGGCCACGGCGACGGCGGCGCGAGGTGTGATCGCAGTGGTCACTTCGCGGCTTGGCGCGGCTTGGCGCGGCGGGCGAGAGGAGACGAGGTGGGAGACAAAAAACAGAAGGAGAAGGCCGCGTCGCCGCGCGGGCGGAGGCGGAGGCGGAGCGGGCAAGCAGGTGGGATAGGATAAGCGGGCGGCGGGCGCGGAGGCCGCGTTTGTGAGCCCTGCGTTTACGAGCGCTCGCAAACGCGGGGAAGGCGTGGGGGAGAGGGGATGCAAGGCTGCGGCGACGCGAGCACTCACTCGTTCGTGACGGAGATGGAGCGAGCGAGGGAGGAGGGCGCGGTGTTCATCGGCTCCGCGCGCGGCGATGGTCTGCGGGCCATGCAGGGATGGATGGGTGTTCCTGCGCGCAGTAGGGAAGCTCCATACGCAGCAGCAGCAGCAGCAGTAGTTCGCTCGTGTACGCGGCTTCGCGCGGTAAGCACTGCACACGGAGCAGCCACAGCCAGCCACCCAGTCCCAGCCAGCCAGATGACCCTGGTCCCACACCTGAAACAATCTACCCGGGAGCGAGCGCCCGCCCACAGTCAGCCGGCGTGCGAATTTGGAAGAGGCTCGCCACCCCCGGCCGACACTGCGGCCCGCAACGGCCCGTCCCACCCACACCTGCAAATTACCAACCGGACGTGGTTTCACCCTTGGCCCCGCGGTCCCCGCAGACGCTAACGGGATGTGAGAGATGTGCCGTTAGAGAGTGTGGGGTGCCGCGCGGAAATCGAAAATCAAGAACAAGAAGACCGACGAAGAAGAAGGCTCTGAAGTCAATGATGGTCTCAATCTCGAAATCAGTTTCGAACAACAATCGAACAAACCAGCCAAGTGCGCAACCAAGCATAAATATCTGCCGTGTCATCATCACGACGTATTAAAACTTACCACGCCATTCATAGCCGCGCTCACTATCAGTCAGTCAGTCAGTCAGTCAGTCAGTCAGTCAGTCTTGCGCGCGTTTGCCTCGCCTCGCGTCTGTTTGTGCGATAGGACCACCATGACCCGGTCGCCTTGCCGCCGAAACGAGACCGGGGCCGAGAGTCTCTCGCCCTTGCTGTTAAAGCTGGCTGCTAAGCTATGAGTTTTACGAGGCCCAGCCCGTACCGACGATCATCGAAGACCTCAGGGAGCACCCCAGCGAGCTCTGGAATAAAGCGGAGAGAAAGCGCGGGAGCCAAATAAGCGACACCGCGACCAGTCGTGGAATTTGAACTTGTTCTAATCTACAGTCACACAACCCCACGCTCCGCTGCATGAGCGATCGAAAATGTTGGCCTTGGACAATTTGATTGATCGGTTGGTGATTAACTTTAGCGCCCTTGACTTGAGGTAGCCGCAGCGGGAGTCGCCAGGGTAGCCTGCAGCCATGCTTCAACCTGTTCTTCCGACCGAGACAAGCATCCAGGCTTGGATGAATGAATGAATCTACTGTTGTGCTAGAGTTCGGCGGAACACGCTGATTCGATTCCTTCACCTTGTGTTTCACCTTGTCATTTTTCAGCAACTTCCGCTCCGTCTCTCTCTTTTTCTCTCCAGCCTCGAATCGTCGGCCGCTGGCCGAGCCGATCGACCATTCGATCGACCATTCGAACAATCAATCGATCGATCGATCGATCGGAGTCGGGAGAAGGAGTAATGGTCATACAGTCTAGACTTTCCCCAGAGTTCACCTTCAAAGCAAGCGCGATCAAGCGGGCGCCTGTCGCTGCCGGCAATTGCGTACCTGACCGAACAGTTTGCTTTCGCAGTCGTAGTCGTAGTCGTAGTCGTAGTCGTAGTCGGCAGCGGCCTCGAGAGCGAAGCGAGCCTTCCTCGATCTCAAGACGCACCTGTCACCAGCTTGCCTGGGAGGGCGCGCCCCTTCCGCTGCCGGCTGCGTCTGCGATCACGACACAGAATGCGGCATGATCTGTTTAATTTCGAGGGAATCGGCGTCTCCATCCGCATTATCATGACGATGATAACCAGCCTTGTTTGCGCCAGCGCCAGTGCTCGGTCGTGCCGAGGTAGCGGTGGCGGCCGGCGACCATGACAACTGCAGCGCAACACTGCTGCGTCACGGCTGCGGCTGCCCACCCCTAACGCGGACCGAACGGAGCTGGCCGTTGACCGTGCCACATTTGCTGCGGCGGCTGTGGCGTGCAAGCAGCGCAGGCAGGGGGAGAGTTCTCGTGAGTCAGAGTCACGTCGCCTCCGAACGAGCCTAGACGGATGCAGGGATGCACGGACGGACGTTCGTTCGCAGAAGCGCGACGCGGAGGTCGGTGCATGCATGTGCAGCAGCCTTTGCCTAAAGGATTTTGCAATACAATCAATCTTAACGCCGGTCCCGATGCGGAGGAAGATTGTCAATACCGTCAAAAGAGCTGGCAGAAGAGCAAGCGACAGCAAGCGACAGCGAGCTGCTCGAGCTCGCGATGTCGTGCAGTCTCGCCTTGTCGTGCAATCCAATGACTGCTGCCCACAGAACACACCTGCCCAGGCCAGTTCGATTCCTCAATACGTTCATTGGCCGCGCTGGCAGTTACTGTGATAGCCGCAGCGCGCATGCGCGCCTGCAGCTGCCCCGGGGACGGAGACGGAGGCGTGAAGGAGCATATCCTATACAAATACAAACAGACGAAGAAACATCCACAAAAAGAAAAAGATAAAAAAGTGCGGGAATTCACTAGCCAGCCAGCCAGCCGGCCAGCCAGCCAGCCAGCCACTCCAACCTGCCCCGCCTCCGCTCCGCATCCTCCCTCGCGCATTGCGCATTTGGGGATGCGGTCGCGTGCATCATGCATGCATGAATGCTGCTCCCAGACTGCGGCAAGAGAGACCGCAGCCAGCCTGGGATACCCGCCCAGTCGATGCCCGACCGGATGTGGTCTGCACTGCTGCTGCTGCTGCTGCTGCTGCTGCTGCTGCTGCTGCTCCGCTGGTGATGCAAAGTAATTCTTTGCCCTGCGCGTGGTTGGAAAGGGATCGGAGGCACGGGAAGATTCCTCATCTGTCGATCGCAAGAATGAACCTTTTACGGCATCGTGTGATCCATCGATTGCCGCAGCCTGGGCTGCAGCTGCAGCTGCCTGCTGGTGCTGACTTGTGATCTTCCGCAGCACTTCTCGCCCGCGTCCGGTGTCCTGAACTTGAGCACGGAAGCGATGCTGTGCAAAGCGGTGCGACTGCGACACTGGGCCGTCAGGGACGGATCGCGAGCCTCAATGCTCCCCCCCGTCAGTGAGATGAAGAGGAAGAGCTCGGATGCGCCTTTGGGTTCTTCAAGTTCTGGCGGATTTTGGGCGGCGGTGAAATCCTTGCTTCTTCTTCGTTCGCTCGCTCGCTCGCTCGCTCGAGAAGGCAGGGCAGCGACATGAGAGCTGTGCTGCATGCAGCCTGCACTCCGTGCGGGCGCGACTCGACTTGACTTCACTCAACTCGTCCGCGACATGGCGCCCGCGAAGGGACGGATGGTGGGGAATGACATCGCTTCAAGCATCTCCGCCTCCGTGACCTACCGGTGACTTTTTCGTGACCTCCGGAGCCGCGTCACCGTCGCCGTGGGTCCGTGCCGCTCGGGAAAAGCCCTCCATCCTGGGCCCTTGGTTTTGTTTGTTTTTTCCTTGCATTTCCCGTGCCTTGCATAAGACATAGCCGAGCCTGGTCAAGTCCATTTCTCAAGCAAGCAAGCAAGCAAGCAAGCAAGCAAACAAGCAAACAAGCAAGGCGATGGTGCATCCTGGTTCTTGACAGCGAGCGACCTCGACAACAATGTGTTTGTTCCTCGTTCGCACCGTGTCCTCGCGCGTGTGTCGTGACCAACCGCGCGCACCATGGTGCCCTCGTTGTGGAATAGAGCGATGCAGACATGGTTACAGCCAGCTCGAGTGACCAGTCCCCACTTATGGGGCTTAAAATAAACTTCACTTGCAGCACGCGCATAACCCACTTGCGGCGCGGCCCAAAAGAGGCCCAGCGGGGAGACCAGACCGTCATTCTCCAGACCGTCACGATAGCGTGCCCACGCGCGGGCAGAGTCTGTGCGCGCAGGAGCCCCTGCGAGCGTACGCGCGAGCGAGCAAGCGCTCGTCGCCCGCCGCGCCAGCGACCTCGCGCGGACGCCTCGACCGGCACGTCGGGCGGTCGAAGAAGGAAAGAAAGAAAAGAAAGAAAGGGGAAGGACGCATTAAGCGGAAATTCACAAGTCCACGTCTCTCGCCTCGCGGCGCAGCGCGACGCTGTGCCCTGCGCGTCGCGCGAGACGGACTCGCGGGAAGGGAGAGCCAAGGACGCGAGGCTCACCCGACATCCTCGCTGCGACCTGTCCGCCTGTCAGCCTGCGTGCGTGTCGGCCTGCCACTGTGACCAGCATCTCAAACGCGTCGTCGTGCATCGAGATTATCCGCTTACTGTATGCATAACTCGACGAGCGCGAGCAAGGGGACGACGTAGATTGTTGTTACTTTCTTGGTGCTGCTTGGTCCATGCGCGGCGCCCGCAAAACCGACGAGGAAAATCAGGACGCACTTGGTGCCGACGCAAAGCCCAACCCTTCTCCCCAGCATTGCAAATCACGACAAACCATGACGAAACCCAGCTCGCCTCCCGGAGACGACCCCGTGTGGAGCTGCACCTCCAGCGAGGCAGACCTCGCATCCACGCACACACACTCCCCCAAATCAGACGAAGGTCAGGCGGATAACACGGATAACGTCGAATTCGCGCAAGGCGCTCTGACACAAACACATACACATCAAAGCAGCAAGAGCAACAACGCTAACCACAACCACGGAGAAGTACATGGTGAATTTAGCTTTTCCAACACAGGTGACCTCAAGGCGAGCGCAAATGTGACAGGTGGCGTCACCAGCTATGACATTTTCATGCACTTTGTGAAATTCGACGATTCTGATCAATCTAGCGCTCCCGTGTGCGACGTCTCCGCCCTGCTCTCACGCGCCTGCTTTGAAACCTGGCTGAAAACGCGCAAGGGCATCCCCGCCAGTCCCGAGGACAGCTTTCGCAAGATTCTCACAGCTCACATTACGGGTACCAAAAAGCGTCGCCCTTTTCCCCCGCCCATTGAAGCCCAAGTTCTTCGCCTTGTGCGTCAACGTGCCATTTGGCCTTGCTTTGACGGCTACCGCAGCCTCGATGCAAACTTGACATCCAAAATCATCAACATCGGTAGAGCAGGCTTTAGAGCAAAGGGCTACCACGAACAAGAAAAGCAACGCGCAAAGCCTTTCCTTAACAAACCCCCCAAGACTCTTCCTCCAGGATTTGCCGTTACCAGCCCCACGTTGCCAGATTTTGCCAGTTCGGGACAGTTCAACACCTCATATTCGTTTGATGTCAACGCCCACGTTCCTGCACAGGCATCCTCTGCCGCATCGCAGTCCACCACTCTCAGATACCACGATGCTGACCACGGCGTCCAGCAAAATCCCCCCCTTCATCATCACACTGATGTGAGTGAGACGCACGCGTCTCATGCTTCAGTGGCCCGAGGTCAAACTCCACGTTATGTGCACGAGAGGTCGTTTAGCAACCACGATCGCGTTGGCCACAAAGTGGAGAACTCATTCGAGGATGCGTACCAGGATTTGGCGGGGGGGTCAACCACATACGAGGACAGCAAAGACAACAATGGAGGCAAGGGGGATCAAGATCGCATGCAAGACCTGCTACTCCGTAGCGAGGGCGCGCCACGCCACTTTGACGTGGATGTGCAAATTCACCTGCACCCCGATGATGAATCGCAAGATTTAGAGCAGCTCACTCGACAGGGGAGACACGACCGCTGGGATGCGCTCGATGTGGTCGCTCAGGATCTAAGCTTTGCCACCGAACCTCTACCTACAGAACAGTATGGACCTGCCAGCGTCCATACGCAAAACTCACGCAGCAATGAAGACACCGACCTGTTGGACTTGATACCCGGAACAGACACGCCGAGTTTCAACGTCCCTGGCGCTGCGAAACGAAGACTGAGCGACCCTTCGCTTGCAACCGGGCAGTCGCCTGCTCGAAACGATGCAAAGAACCGTCGCTTCGCGCAGGAACTCGTCTCTGTCGTCCGCGATCGCGGGACTGACGCCGTCGAAAACCTTATTCGCCAAGCCTTTGGCGGACCCAATCGCAGCTACTTTGTCGAGCACGTGCGTCGGGCCTGGGCTGCCGATCCGGAAATGATTCAGTACTTGCTCGGCATCTTTGACGTTACACCCGTAGAGTTTCTTGGTCATGATGCTTCTGCAACTAAGCAGCATGGGGATCCTCGCTACCTTCCACTTGACGTTGCCGAAGACAGCCGCACGCTCCGTGCATCCATTGTCCGCATCATTTGTCACACCATGCTGCCTAATGGGATGCGCGACATGGTCAATCTGGACACGAATCGAGAGCTTATCTCGAAAACGCTCGCGTGGCAGCGCCGCATGGCCATATCTATTGATGTCGTTGCGGACGACCCGCGTTTCTCTCACAGCTTCCGCTTTCCTCAATCAAAGGCCAGCGGCGACTTTGATCCCACGCGTCCCATCGGCCATGCGGCCTTCGATGCCGTTACAGGACAATACTTTTCCGCGGACCGCACTACGTATGAGATCTTGCGTGGGGACGTCATTGGCAAGTGCAACTTTCACCTTTCTCCAAGTCCGTTCTTTTACTGGACGGCTTTCCGCGAGACTGCGCCACTCATTGTCATGTATCACCGTGTTTTCCATCAAAGCTTCTCGCTCCGTCTCGATGGCACGCCCTTTGTCTGCCGTTCACTTTTCATGTATCGCAATGGCAAAATTTACTCCACCTTTCAGGACGTCACGTATCTCTATCCGGAAATGATCCAGATGCCCATGTACATCACCATGTGAATACTTTCTATCTACACGCCGCGCACTCAGAAAAGCGCGCGAAATCTATCTAATTGCCACTACTATTGAAAGGAGATATACTTATCACCAGCCAAAAATTTGTATGTATAAACGTGGTCATCATGGACGTCCTTGCGTGCTTGACGCGCCGCGATGCCGTGGTAAAAAAAAAGAAAAAAAAAAAAGAATTTTCAATTTTAATGTCGTAGGCCTTCATCACCTTATGAGGTCATCGCTACTGCCGGTAGTATACACACATCCGCAACGATGGACGCGCCCACCGCGATCGCAGCCGGTCTCGTCGTCGGAGCCGGGCTCATTGCAGCCCTACCAAAGGACTTTGCCGCCGTGCCGCCGTCGCAGCCCCAAGCAAAAGAGGCAACGGGCACGAACAGCGAAGAAAACGCCACCGCCAAACAGGAAGAAGAACATGAAGGAGAAGAAGCAGACTCCATGACCCAAGAGCAAGCCGCAGCCGAACAAGAGTCGTTCTTGCGCCGTCGTCGGCAACTCGAGGCGGCAGGAGTGGACGTGGACAAGGTACAGTGCGTGTTCTATTCGCGAAAATCTTTCGTTTCGAGGAAGACTGACAAAAGCAAAAAAACATATGGCCGCGCAGGCGACTCATTCAGGAGCTTGAAACGGAGGGCGATGACAGCCAGCGCCGCATCGAGCACTTACTCATTGCTGCCATGACTGTGCTCTTTGTCATGGGTAAGTTTTACAAGCGCGCGCTATAGAAATGAACAGCTCATATCTCACACCTTTCATCTCAAGGTTGCCTGGCGGTCATTGGCTTTCTCGTCACGCAGTATCGGGCCGATATGGCCATGTACAATTGATACTTAAATTTCTGATACCTTGCAATGAACATGAACATGCTGCTTACCCATGTGTAATGTCTGAAATCTTCCTCTTAAACTCTATGCAATCTCCTGCGCCCGCCCTCTCCGCCCTTGCTTCCCCTTTCCCCTTCCCCTTCGCATTGCCGCCAGCCAGCTTCGAAGCGGATGTAAATTGTGCGTACACGATCAAAGAGCGTACACGATCAAAGAGAATCAAGAGTGCGTCGCATTCTGAACATTATGACGCAAAATACCCCGGGAAGATAAATGTTCCGAGTTCCATGTTTCGACCCAACAAAGAAAGTTTACGCCGCCGTCAATCTAAAAACGCGAATGGCACTAAAGCCGTCCTCATGGTGATCGTAACTGGCCAATAAATTATCTTCAGAGACTTCCTGGGGGCAATACGTGCGTCCAGGGTCTCCAAAATACACGCCGCGATGATACGCAAGGTCCTGGAGAAGAGTTGGCGAAAAGTCCGCATCGTACAGCATATCCCCCACAACAACCACGTCAAACGCGTCAAAGTACGCCTTTCCGGCGCCAATGCGGTTTTCCTGCAAAAACGATAGCTTTGGCTCGCCCTCGGCGCTCTCGCCGTCCATCTTAAGGCCATTCAGCTCTGCATTCTCGGCCAAAGCGACGCCAGCCAGACGGTCGACGTCGTTTGCCACAATCTCACGGGCGCCCACCAAAGCGCAGGCCAGACTCACACTGCCACAACCCGAGCCCACATCGAGTACGCGCTTGCCCTTGAAGAGTTCCGGATTTTCAAGCACGAACCGTGTCAACGCCAATCCACCCGGCCAGCAGAATGCCCACCATGGTGCCTCAAAGGGTAATGCTGATTCATCCGTCTCATGATACAGGGGGCAGTCTGCCGTGATCAGACGTAAGCGTACACCGTGCACGTCCGTCTTGGCCGTGTGCTCCCGTACAAGCGCTCTTTCCTCGGCAGTCACCACCAAGTTACTCGAAGTCGCCGCTCCTGAAGTCGCTGGCGTCGTGGTCTGCATTCGCTTTGCCTCTGTCCTCGTCCAAGCGGACACATCAGCTTGAGAAGAGAGCGCGTGCGCTCTCGCGCCAATGTGAAACCTCGATGCACTTCTTCTCGCGATCGACAGCATCGCGCTCGCTCGCTCGCTCGCTCGCTCGCTAGCTTGCCAGCTTGCTTGCTTGCTTGCTTGCTTGCTTGCTCGCGTACCAGTGTTCGAGGGTTTACTGCTTTGCTTTGCTTTGCTTTGCTTCACTTTTCCAATGGTTTGTTGGCCATAATCCTTCTCCCTTTTCCCTTTCCGCGCATCACATGCATAGCTTGACCGTCAAGCTGGACCAGCAGCGACGTCGACGCGCGCGTCAGCCAACTTGAACTGTCACAGTCAGCTCCCAAAGGGGGCGTCAGACCGCCTCCGCTACCTCCTCGGACGGCGAGCGAGGATCACAAGGATTGTGAGACGGCGAGCGAGATTCGCAGGGATCGTAGGACGGAGACCAGGTGGCCCTGGAGAGACGCACTGCACCATGTCGATCAGCAGAAAGTACCAGCTGGGCTGGTGGCCGCAAAACGGAGCCATCGATGCCTTTGACGCCAAGATCAGCCTGCCCATCATGACGCTCGACCTCGGCGAGGCCGCTGAGTGGGCGATCGCTATCCCTGGCACGTGGTTCGGCATGCCGCCCATGGCATGGGGACCGCTACCCTTGCTGGTCGCAGGCTTTGCTGCCTTGCATGATCCCAAGGTGTCCTCAGAGATGCTATGGAGGTGGTTTGGCTTCATTTGTGCCCCTTTCACGCTGGGTCTCCTTGCCTTTTTCGTCTACTACGTGCGTCGTGGAAACGCAAAAATCATTTACATTATCACCAAGTACATCCTCATTCCCTTCTCCGTCGGCATGCCGCTCGTCGCCACGTATGGACTCAGCGAACGAAGCGGCCACATCGTCTCGCTCACGCTCTGTTCCTGGATCCTCACAGAAGCAGTCTGCCACATTTTGAAGATCACTGCTCGTCGAATGCGTCCAGTTGTCTGCCTCACAGACAAGATCAAGGACGTGCCCCGCGCGCTATCTTGTATCCAGCACGTCGTCACGGCTGGCGAGACGGCCTTTGAGTCCTTCCCGAGCGGCGACGCGGCAGGCGCCGTCGTTTTCTCTGTCATCCTCTCTCATCTTGGCGCTGGCCCTGCGTCGTGGCTATGTGTGCTGCTCAGCGCCTTTGGTCGCGTTTTCTTGCACGCTCACCACATTATTGACGTCACCGTTGGATCACTCATCGGGTACTTTTGTACAAACTATCTCATTGCCATGTATGGATTTCAAGAGGGCCTCGGACCGATCCACACAGCAATCAGTATGATCACCTTCATCGCTTTTCACACATTTTGTCGCAAGTACTTCACCTTCAACATTCCTGCCGAGTTCCGGACAGGCAAGTCTCTTTACGGCGCCAAGCTCAAGCCGACCGCGGCCGAAATTGCTGCTGATGGCGCCACACCCTCCATCTCTGGCGGGACTTCAAGTGCTTACTTTCCCGAGGAAAAGATCGCGCGCGAGAATGCCCACGCGAAGTCGAAAGACAAGGCCAACTGATTTTCGCACGGACGGAGGCAAGGACGGACACACGCACGCATGGACGCACGATTTTGCATATATTTTTTTTAGAATAAGAGCCTGGTGCGCCTGAACCTCTCTGAATCGAGGCGCGTTCGTTGTGCATATTTTGTAAACGAGCAAAGTCTTGGATGCACGATGTTGCAAGGGCCGGGTGCGTAGGAAGTGGCGAGCCGAGACCGACCTTTCTCACAAAAGTATTTCAACGTAGCCCTAGTTTTTTACCTCAAGGTTTCTCTTTCCTTTTTTTTCCGTTCATAAAGTCAGTCTTTTACATTTCTTCCTCTTCGTCGAGATCAACTTCGTCAGCTTCGCCTTGCTCCAAGTCTAAAGTTCCGCCTATTGATGCCGTCAACTGAGGCCACGGACGAACTAGAGGCATCTGGATGCTACGGGATGCTGGGCGCTGTAGACTGTACTTGCGCTCAATTCGAGAAGTCGTTTGGTCGGTCGCATCTTTGCCACGTTCGGTCTCACATAATGCTTCACCACGGTCTGCACTTGTCTTGAGAAGCGTCGTTGCATTGCCTGGCAATACCACAAGCAAACTGTCTTGAGCATACGTTTGCTGTGCAGTGGGCAGCTCAAAAACAGCTACTCCGGTCATGGCCTCTGGAAGCAAGCGATCCCCCGTCGCCAAAAGCGCACCTCGGAGAATGACGCCGATCCCACCGCGACCCGGGAGCGGGTCAAATCGCGTGTTTGCCGGAGGTCGCACAACTTGAAGCTTCGAAATAACCCACGTCCGCAAACTCTCCGGAGCTGTTCTCAACGTGGGGAAGAACGATTCCAGTGCAACGAGTCCTGCATGCCGCGCCAAATTTCTCTCCAGCGCGCTTGTTTGCTCGCTTTGCGCAAAGTACTTGAGTAGCCACGTATGCGGAATCTCAAAAGCTTCCACAATCGACTCGCACCTCACTTCCGTAACTCCCGCTTCGTGGTCGCTAAAAACGTCAAGCTCGCCGATGAGTTCGCCACGACCAAAACTGTATGAGACTTTTTCCACCAACGAAGCTTCGTTGGCGCCAGTACCAGGTCCGGGGACTGAGACGTCTACCCGGAGCTGGGTTTCTCCTGGATTCTGCAAAGCTGCGTCTTTGTCGACGTCTTCGGCGTCAAGCTTGACTTGATCAACGCCTACGCTTTCGCTACAAAGCTTGGGCTCACAGAGATTCCCGTTCTTGCGCACCTCGTGAAGCAGACGGAAGGCCACACACGATGAGAAACCCGAAAGAGGAGACCCGGCAATAGCAGGGGAGCGAGGCAATCTCAAATCATCAATCGCCAAGGGAGACTCAGACACCATGTCGGAAGCCAAGTGTGCCTTTGCAAGGCGCTGCGTCACGGATGCGGACGTTTCGACAGCACTCCCACGCCGCTGCTTGTTCTTCAGTGCAAACCCCGAAGTCACCGCCGCCTCATTGCTGGCGTCTTGTAAACACGAGCGTGTCGAGGGACGCCTTTCCAACCCAGTGAGGCTCCGCAAACGCTCTCGATGAAGCGAGAACGAGATTTGCCCGCGAATGATGAGATAAATATGTCCCGCGCGTCGACTTCCGCGCTCAAGGATGAGCTCGCCGCACTGAAAACGACGCAGCGTGGCATTCTGCTTGACGGCCTTGACGACGTCTTCATCGACTTCATAGAAGAGCGGCAGCGCGCGGAAGACCTCCGAGGCTGAGCGCACCTTGACGTAGCCGAGGGCTCGCTTTACTTGCAGCGTCCTTTTGCTAAGCTCGTGGTCAATGAGCTCAAAGTCGCGCTCATCCATTTCCGCCTGGTTGTACATCTCCGCCGTGACCTCATGTACGTGGCGCAGAGTGCGGCTGATGGCCATTCCCGTCTTAATGGACGCTGCAATGTCGTCGTAAGCAGTCTCGATCTGCGTTAGTGTTTCTTGTGCCTCTGCCATCATTGCTGCCGATTCCGCGGCAATAAGGTGTGCCACCCCAAGGTTCTCTGCAAAGGGGTGTATGTGCTCATCCGCGAACTCGTGAGCCTTGATGAAGGAGTAGGCGATGTCGTATGCTCGAGCTGCCTTGAACGTATGCGATCGCATATTGTACCAGCGTCGCTTGTGCAACGTGCAATATCTCGCCAGAAAACCATCCCACTCATTGAGTGGCTGGCTCACTTCGTCCTGCGCATATGAGGCGGCCTCGTTGAGCATTCGCAGTGTGGGCCACGATCCGCACATGCCATCCTCAAACTGTGCGCGATAGCTCGCTTTCACAAATGAGAGGTATCGAAAGCGGATCTCCTTCATGACCTCATCAGGGCCGCATGTTTTCGCAAACAAACCTTGAGACGAGATCGACCTCTTGGCTAGAGGCTCGACAGCATCTAGCGCTGAATCGCGCCTTTCTATCGGGTCAATGCTGGCCGGCGATGTTGTCGAGGAAGAGATCACGGGCATATAGCTCCAAACAACTTTCCAGTCAGCCCCCGAGAGGTCCGTGTCGGTACGGCCCAAAGCAATAGACTCCGCCACGACGTCTTTAATCCGTTGCAGCGATGCGTCAAAGTTCTTCTTGGCGGTCTGACTCCTACGAGTGACACCAAGCTTGTGCACGAGCCACTGTGTCGATGTCCCGTTGATTAGAATCGTAAGAATAACAATGCCCGACATGTAAAAGAGAATGAGATCCTTAACTTTCGCGGGCATGCAGGCCTCGCTGAGATGCTTCTCTTCCGACGCCGTTCCCGTTTCGAGGGCGCACGTGGCTGTTTCTGAAACCTCAATCGCCGCCACGAGACCTACCGCGCCTCGAAGCCCAGACCAGGACACAATGAGGCCACGCTTCCAATCGAATCCGTATCCTAGGCGCAGCAATGGCACGTAAAAGACGGCAACCATGATGCCGCGAATCAGGTTTAGTGCAAGATACAGGACAAAAAGCCAAAGAATGTGGATGCCGTCGAAATTTGTGCTTGCCACGAGAGATTTTGCGCAAACCACGCCGCTAAAGACAAAGACCAGTGTGTTGGCGATAAACTCCAGCATATGCCACACCTCCTTCATGGCGTGGTGAACCTCGCTGCTTAGGTGCGAGGCTTTCTGCGAGGCGAACGTGAGCCCAAAGGCGACAACCGCAAGCACCCCAGAAGCATCGATTGAATCTCCCAATAGAAAGACTCCCCACGCCGTGAGAATCGTGACTGTAATCTCCAGGACGGGCTCGTTCCAAATGTGTGAAATGGTCATGATGCAGAGAAATCCGCCCAGGACACCTATGGCGACACCAAAGAACGACATGAATAAAATTTCGCCAAACATTTCTCCCACGTTCGGGCTGCTCTCGCCCGTGACCTGACCCAGAAAGAGTAGAAAGAGGGCAAAGGCGATGCCGTCATTCAAAAGACTCTCTCCCTCGATGAGCACGCTCAAGGTTGGCGGCGCGCCCAGCTCCTGAAGGAGAGCGACGACGGCGACTGGGTCAGTCGCCGCAAACATAGATCCAAAAAGCATTCCTCCGGTAAAATCAAAGGACTCGGGAAAGATATACATTGGGATCGGCGCGGTCAGCACCGCCGAGAGAAAAACACCAGGCACGGCAAGCAGCGTCGCCTGACTTGCAACGCGTCGAAACACGTGAAAGTCAATTGCGGATGAACTAGCAAAAAGCAATGGCGGAAGAAACATCACCAAAAGTGACCGACTCTGCATCTCACTCCAGACCTTGATGGACTTGGACAAGAAACCGAGGTTTGCATACTGATCAAGGATTCCAAGCGCGAATCCGACGATGAGGAGGAGGACCGCATACGGGGCCTTGACGTTGAATTGTCGCTGCACGACCTTGATGCCCACGCCAACCGCAAGTGCAAGCACCACAAACGACAGTCCAAAGTCACCCTTTTCCTCGGTCGTCATGGCTCTCGGGTTTTCCGCTCAAGAGCGGTCGGTGTTGTCAACTTGCCTCGTTTCGCTTTGCTCCACCACGCCTCGCTTCGTTTCACTGCAAGATTTAAATAATGCAGCGCCACGAGATCGCGCTGCCAACTCTCGTTCGAAAATTCGTCTTTGAGAGCAGCGAGTACGTGGTGGTGACGCGTGTGTACTCTCATTCATTCGAGGTCGAGGTCACGCGCGCCTTTACCTCAACTGACATGCTCCTGTCATGTCGCAAAGTACCTCTACCGCAGCCACGCTGGACGGCAAGATCCTCACTGCAGTCTGCCGCGCGGACCAATCTTTATAACGTAGGTAGGTAGGTAGGCAGCAGCAGTGGCAGGCGTAGTGTAAAGAAGACGGTCATGGTTGATTGCCGATGACGCCGCGGCGCGAACGGATCTCTCTTCTTTTGCAAATATTTTTATTTTCTTAACCCTGCAAACCAGTGTCAGAGACGTCGGGCTCGTGGCGCGTACGATCCCGCGAGGGACAGAAAGATGGCTGCGCGCCTGAATCGCGTTCTCCTACTCATGCGCGACGTGCAGGCCGGCGCCGAGTTCTACGGAGAGAAAGGCCTCGGCCTCACCACGCGTTTTGTCGCAGCAGAATATGCGGAATTAGTGGCGCTGCCGCCGCCAACGACGCCCGCCGGAGCCTCGGACGCCGAGGTGCGCGCGGCAGCTGCAAGTAGCTTCGCGCTCGTATTGCAGCAGGTAGAACGGTGCGTTAACAGCATGCAATGTTAAATTCGCAAGCGGAATCGGAGGAGAAGGAAAGCTAACTTCACGTGTACTTTTGTAATTGTTTACCTTGATCTTAGCGAGGCAGACTGCTCAACTGGGTACAGCCCGGTCCTCAGCTTTGAAATTGACGACATGGACATGACCATTATGCGGCTCATGGGACTGGGTGCAAGACTTGATGGCCCCATCAAATATCCCGTCGAAGGCAAGGTGGCTTCGATTCGCTCTCCTGACGGTCACATGATCGGCCTCTTTGAACCGAATCCTGATATCCGGTCCTGAGCACCCTAATTACGATCGGTCTTCTCGCTTGTACGATAGATATTATTAGTTTGGTTCAAGACACAGCCGCGAGCGCAAAGCCCACGCCAACATTTTTTCTTTTCATTTCTTCAGACTGCCACAACTGCTCGTTTTTTTTGTAACTTTCTTCTTGCTCATTTCAACAAAGCTTTTAACAAGTGATCATGCAAGTACTGCAACAGAGTGTTCTCCTCATCCTTGTTCGTAGGCGCGACGGACCCACGCGCGCTCAGCTTGGCCAAAATTGTCTCTACCATGCTACGCACCACGCCATCCAGTTCACAGAGCAAGAGCTCGCGGTTCAAGTCATCTGCAGACGTACGGAGTGGAGGCGCGGGGGCAAGCACAATGCTCGATTCCGCAGCATCCCCATCGCCAGAGAAACCTTGATCTTGGTCAGTTTCGTTGCTGCGCGTGCTGGCTGGCGCCTCGTCCGCCGGACTCGCTTCGGTCACTCGAGCACTTGTTTTGCCACTAGGATGTTCAGGGTTTTCATCAACTTTTCCTTCGCCAGCTTCTTCGCCAGCTTCTTCGCCAGTTCCTCCATTGTCGTCGGCGCTCCGTGGTGTTGGCTCCCCGAATGCGCTTACGCAGACAGGTCGCCCCAACGAGAGCGCCAATGCTTCTTGTACCGTCAAATGAAGCGCAAACGGCGGCAGCGGCGTCGGAGGCACGGCCACTTCATTTTCTCCAGACGACTCCGGATTTTCGCCATCTTTCTCTTTGGACTCTGATTTCTCAGCATCGGACCTGGACGAGTCAACTTTAGCTTCTTCGCTCGATTCAGTATCGACCTCTTCCTCCTTTCCTTCGCCTTCCCCAGCATGTGCCCCAGCAGTCTCCTGAGGATCGCTCATATCCATTGCTAGCGCAGGGATACGGAGGCACGTGCTGCGAGATGGCGTCACAACATGAGCGTGCTTGAGTGCTGTCACCAGCGACCGCACCTTGACCGTACGGTCGCTGCTTTGAGCATCGGAAGATTCCGCAATCTTGTTGTATACCTGCACCAAAGCGTCGTGGCCATCATTGTCATAATTGGAGTTCGTCCCCCAGCCATGGCAGCAGCAACTCGCAATGGCCTCGTCGAGGTCCCGCTCGAGCACCATGTCGAATAAGATTGCATGTTTGTTGAGAAGGCGTGCGACAAGGATTGAAAGGCCAAGCTCTGACTCATTTGGAGCAAATTTGGCGTGCGCAATACGTACAAGCGCTTCTACAAATTCTCGAAAGAGTACAGGGGTGTAGCGATCGTGAATGTCCTCCACGGCATCAGGACGCACTTCGCTGTCGGCACCAAACGAGGAGTCATGCGCTTGCCGGACGTCTCGGAGGATGCGATTAACCTTCGCCAGCGTAACGTGATCGTCGAAGATCTTGCACGATTCGCAGTACGCCCAGAACTGCCAAAGCCGCAACGCGAACACGTGACCGTCCGTAGCAGCCTTCCCCAAACGCTCATTTCCGTGGACTTTGGGTTCCGCAAGATGGCTGCATCGCAAATACGTGTTACGAAGGTTTGCGTTCCAGCGCAGCAGGACGTTCTCGACCTCGCGCAGGACACGTCTGCACTTTGGCCCGATGCCAGGAATAAGGTCCTTGATTTCTAGTTCGATGCCAAGTGAGCCGAATGCCTTGGTACTGTGCGTCTCGGACAAAGGCTCGGGACCTTCCATTCGGTCTCGTTCAAAGTTTCCCTGGTAGACTTTCCCATCCGTAAATGTGTAGACGCCGTGGCCCTGTTTCAAGTCATCCTTCCATTCCCCCTTATACCGGGATCCATCAGCATAAAAAAAGGTCCCCTGCCCATTGCGGCGGTCCGCCTCCCACGCACCCTCGTAATGGTTACACATAACACGCCGGGGCTGCGTTTCGGTAGGTGACTTTGGTGATAAGGGTTCGCTTGCCGTGGGATCAACGTCCAACCATGCATGTTGACCTTGCCCGTGACGCTTGCCTTGGCACCACTGTCCAACATATCGCTCCTTGTGCGCATACCACTCCATTCGTCCAAAGCCATCTGGTTTGTCAGCGGCCCACTCCCCGTCGTACATGTCGCCAGAGCTGTACGACATGCGTCCGCTCCCGTGCCGTAACCCATCGGCCCATTCGCCTTCATACGTGGCAGCTCGTCGCGAAGCATCTTGCGCCTGTCGCAAAACGCCCGTACCGTGTCGCTTCGACGCTTTCCAAGCGCCTTCGTACGTGATATTTCCGCAGGCGCTCTCAAATCGTCCCTGACCCTCACGCAATCCATCGACAAAGTCGCCTTCGTACCATGACCCATCTACCCATGAAATCTTTCCCTGTCCATGTGCTGCGTTGGTCTCAAAATCGCCTTCATACTTGCATCCATCTTGCCACACAAGCACCCCAAAGCCATGAATTTGACCTCGACGGAGAGAACCCGAGTACGTCGTTCCGTCAAAAAAGGTGAGAGTAGCCTCTTCATGAACGCTGTGATGCAAGCAAGCGAGACTCTTCGTCAGAATTTCGACCACGTCTCACATGTTGCAGGTGACGGACGTCCAACTTACGGTGGTTGTGAAGATTTCCCTTCTTCAGCCTCAGTCCCCGTCTGCGTGTCCTTTTGCACAAAAACAGCTGTTTCGAGCAAGTGGGGCTCAATCTCGATGCGACGCGAAGGTGCCAATTCCTGTGCAGGAGTAGTCTCTTGCTCCTCGTGCTTTTCTGGCGCATCCGACTGCACGGAGACTTCATCCTTTTCTTCTTCTCGAGCCAGGTCCAGATCCACGGGCTGCGCTGCCTCCGTCATCTTCCCCTCTTTCGTTCTTCGTTGCCGCGTAGTCTGTCCGCGCTCACCGACGCTGCTCACGCTTCCGAGGCGAGGCAAGGCAAGGCAAGGCAAGGCAAGACGCCAGAGGTCCTTCCGCTTCTACGAGCGCACAATTTGCCTTCCCGTAGTCGAAGAAAAAAAAGGCTCAAGCCACAAGCATTAGAGCAAGCTTGAGCGTAAACAGAGAAAGAACGTTTTGCGCGAGATCAGAGGAAATACATAGGAGCTCCGGGTGACGTGACAAGCTTCACTCAATCAAGCCTAAGTAGGAACATCAGGGAGAAAATGACCTAAGTTTTACCAGCGAAGAAAAGGCCCAACGGTCAAATTTCGTTCGAGTCCAAGAAGGGTCGTAACATCGATCGATCGACTGACTTCGAGCCGCGCATGAGAGAACGGCTTCGAAAAGAAGGCGTGAGCGAATAGGGGAAGGGAGGCAAGGAGGCAAGGTGAAAGGAACGGCAAAGGGGCCGAGAAGCAAAGCGCTGAGTCGAGCGAGAGGTTTCCGCCCTCGAGCCTAGCCGCCAGACCTGGCGAGCGAGGCGGGCGCAGGCAGAGACGACAACGCAGACGAAAGAGAAGAAACGTGTGTTGTAACCTTTTTGGGCAAGCGAGAAAGACTCCGTCAGCGGCGGCGGTGGCGGCGGCAATTTTGAGGCACCTAGTGCGCATCAGCTGGCGATCGCAACAACAGCGCGCATAACGTGAGGCAAGATGAAGCCACTCTTTGAGCTTGATGAGGGCTGTCATGGACATGGCCCTGTGCAGTCGTGCTGGCAGCACGATGGGAGCTACTTGGCCTCGTGTGGTCTCAATGGTCTGGTGCAAATCTACGACCGGCACGGCCAGCAGCATGATGAGCTGAGATTGCCAAGCAAGGCACGCGTGCTCAGCATTGACTGGGACCGCGACGGAGAGCTGCTTGCCATCTTGCAAGAAAAGGCCACCTCTGTCTCGCTCTACAGCGTTCACAAGAAAAAGCTCACTTCGCTGGAGGCCAACTTGAAGATCCCTCAATTCCTCGCGTGGTCCCGCCTGGGTCCACAGCTTGTCATCGGAACTGGCAATGGCTCCGTGGCCATGTACCGAAAAGATACTTTGCGGCAGGAGTCTCTCGTAGGCAAGCATTCAGGTCCAATCGTCAGCGGCGTGTGGAGTGCGCATGAAAACCTTTTCGCCCTCGCCGGAGAGGATAAGACCATTTCAATTTCAACCGCAGACGGGACGACCGAGGCACAGTTTTCCCTTCGTGGAATTCCCGGGCGCATCGCATTTGCACCGCCGCAAGGGACCAACGACAGTCTTGGTCCAGTAGCCCCCTCCGAGAGCAAACAGCGAGACGGAGAAGCGGGGTCTTCCGCATGGACGCTGTGCGCTTCCGTGAAAAGCGAAATGCTAGTCTTGTACTCAATGCACGGGACGCCTGCAGAGCTGCCCTTTGCGCAGCGGTACGGCAAGCTTGTAGCCTTTGAGTGGCTCTCGAACAGGATCATCGTGGCTGGTTTCACGACAGGTCAAGTGGTAGCGGTTCGTGTGGACACCGGAAAGTTTGGCGAGGAAATCTTTTCCTCGAGACTTCACCGCACGTCACTGACGAACTTGGTCGTATCGAGAACGCTGCAGCGCATTGCGTCGTGCGGCGACAGCTCGGTGCACGTGGTTGACACCGAATCCTGGCGCGAAAATACGGAGGAGATCATCAATCTCGAGAACGAAGAGGGAAACCTGGCACGCATGTCATGGACGCTTGATGGTCAGATTCTCACTGTGGCGACTAAAACAGGTCGGCTGTACAATTTTCTCACCAAGATGCCGATGGTCAATGACAGCTACGGGGTCAATGTTGCGTACCTCTCATCCTTGCGAGAGATCGCTATTGTGGACGCGCTTGACGCGCAACGCGGTGTGCGAAGCAGCCCCATCCGGGTTCCTACGAGTGTGGAGCCTGCCTTCGTGGCTCTGGGTGGCGAGCATGTAGTGGTCGGCATGAACAACCGCGCGTGGTTCTATCGATTCCAAAACAACGAGGACCCGAACCAAACGGACGTCCTGGTGAACGAAGTCGAGTATCTTGCAAGCGTGGACAAGATCTGCCTCAACGAACAATTTTCTGCTGCTCTTTGTGGGGGCCGCATCCACTTGCAGCCGATCGAGGCCTCGAACGAAGTGGAGAACCAGGTGTTCCCGGCTCCCGAATGCGGCGAGGCAACCTGCATGGCGATGACGCCAAGCTTTCTCATTTATGCCACTACGGACGGCACGCTCCAGTTCTTTTCTCTTGCGGATGGCCAAGCCATTGCGCCCTCGGAACTTCGACATGCTCATCCCATTCGCGCAATTTACCCGAACGCAGCCGGCACACGTATTGTCTTTATCGACCAGACAGGCTCTGGTTTTCTGTACAACCCCATCGACTCGCAAGTGTGCGAAGTTCCCGATCTGAACGCCGATACGGTTCGAATTATCTGGGACGGCCTCGATCCATTCGTTTTTGTCGCTGCCACCTCGCACGAGCTCAGCACATACACATACTCTCCGTTGACCATCAACGGCCCCGAGGTCACGAAAGTGGGCCCTCTCGAGGTTCAGGAGAGTGGAGATGTCATCACAGAGCCTCTGTCCACGCAACTTCCTTCGGGATTCGTGGCCCTCACCTCGTTTGCCGGGATTGTCACGTGCCAGATGCCCAATGCGCAGCTAAACCGCGTCATGCTTGGATCACACGAGGCCTTGCACAGTATGGAGCATACGAGCGAATCAAACCGAGCCAAATTCGAGCAGAGTTTGGCACTTCGCAAACTTCAAGAGGCCTGGCACATGGCTCTATTGCTCGAGTCGAGGCCCATGTGGCTCGCTCTTTCTGGCCGCGCCATGGAAGAAATGAACATTGACATGGCTATTCGTGTCTGGCGACAGCTCGGCGACGCCGGCATGGTCATGGCCTTAGAGCGCATCAAGTTCGTGGAAGACAAACACTTGCTCGCAGGTCACATTGCAGCGCTTTTTGGAGATTATTCGCAAGCGCAAGAGCTCTATTTGCTCTCCTCGGCGCCTAACACAGCACTTGTCATGCGCAAGGACCTCATGCACTGGGAGCAAGCTCTAAAGATCGCAGAGACGGTTGCCCCACAGGAGATCCCGCACATTTCGGTCGAGTACGCCAAGCAGCTTGAGTTCAAGGGCGAATACCGCCAAGCTCTTCAAGTTTTTGAAAGTGCCATGCAAGGCCTTCTCGCCAGCCCTGAAAACCACGACGCCGATGACGCCGAGGAAAAGTATGGAAGCAACCCAGCCCTTGATGGCGACGCACGTGAGGAAGACAGCAGCGGGGCAGCGGCTGCGACCAAGAAGAAGCTTTGCGCAGCAGGAATTGCTCGTATGACGCTTCGCGCAGGCAATATTCCCAAAGGTGTAGCCCTGGCGCTCGACTTGGATGACCCAGTCGTGAGCCGCGAATGCGCGGAGATTCTCGTGGCGTCCAAGCAGTTTCCGGATGCTGCAACCCTCTTTGAAAAGGCCGGCGAGTTTGAGGAGGCGGCGAGTATCTACATCAAGGCGAAAAATTACTCTGCTGCCCAACCCTTGCTCGATCAGGTCACCGCCCCTCGCTTACACTTGCAGCTTGCAAAGGCTAAGGAAGCTGAAAAAGACTTTCGCACGGCCGCAGAGGAGTATGAAAAGGGCAAAGACATTGACAGCGTCATTCGGCTCTCTCTCGAACATCTTCGTCAGCCGGAAAAGGCATTCACCCTTGTGCGCAAGCACCAGACCCCCGTTGGTGCCGAGCTTGCGGCACGGTATTGCCAGAGTGTCAACGACTTCCAAGGCGCCATCGAGTTCCTGCTCATGGCGAAGCGTGCCGAGGACGCCTTTGAGCTTGCGACCGCTCACGATACAATGGAAGTCTTTGAGAGTGCACTCGGTGGCGACGGGACCCCAGAGCAATACAACAGCATCGCCAAGTACTACGAGACCAAACAACAGTGGAGCAAGGCGGCAGAGTTTTATGGCGTCTGCGGCCAGCACCACAAGGCCCTGAAGCTGTATTTGCAATGCAACGAGCTTGAGCGTGCGACCGAGGTGGTTGGCCGCGCGCGCTCGGATATGCTTACGCACGCACTCATCGACTATTTGATGGGCGAGACGAACGGCGTGGTGCAGGATCCTGTGCACATTTTCCGGCTCTACATGGCCCTCGGAAACTACCCGCAAGCCGCTCGCACAGCCATGGTGATCGCACATCAGGAGCGCGAGAACGGCAACTACAAGTCCGCACACAAGACGTTGTACGAGACGTATCGCGAACTCGAGGCACGTGGCATTCGCGTTCCACAGAGCTTGCGGTCCGCCTTTCTCTTGCTCCACAGCTACCTCTTGGTGAAAAAACGCATCAAGGTCGATGACCATGCAGGCGCCGCGCGTCTGCTCGTGCGCGTCGCAAAGAGCATTTCCAAGTTTCCCGCGCATACTGTGCCTATTCTGACGAGTGCTGTCATCGAGTGCCATCGCGGCGGATTGAAAAAGACTGCCTTTGAGTACGCCTCGCGACTCATGCAGCCGGAACATCGCGCTGAGTTGGCGGGCAACTACCGCACGCGTATCGAGGCCATTGTTCGGCGACGCGGACGATCCGAGCTCGCTGACACTGAACAAGGTCGCTCTGAGTGCCCGTACACATCGGAGATGATTCCCGATTATGATCTCACCTGCCCGCGGACCAAGAATCACATTCCTTTCTGCGTGGTTACCGGTCGCCACATGGTTGCGGACGACTGGTGCGTGTGTCCCATCTCAAAGATGCCAGCCTTGTACTCGGAATACGTCAAGTATCTCGAGAGCGTCAAGACGCCCGAAGAGCGGGTTGACCCGGTATGCGGCGAGCCTGTGAGCGTCATGGAGCTACGAAGACTCGAGAATCCCAAGTCTTACCTCGATATGTTCTCCTCGTCACTCGGCGAAGAGGACGATGACGAGGAGGAGGACGACACTGAGGAGGACACCGCAAACAACATTCAAGGTCGGCTCAGCAAGGCTTCCCGTGCCTCCGGTAACGGGATGGGGGATGATGGTGACGAGTAAGTATGCGAAGGAGAAGACCTTTGCGTTTTTCATAAACCACGACGACCATAGCACCGTTGAGCGCAAACTTGCCGCTTCCTCGATTGCTGACTTAGCACGATCCGCTTCTAAAATAAAAGCCAAAGCCCAATTTCTTTTTGGAATAAATCTCCTATCGTCTATAACATGCTGTTACTCTCTCAAACTGTGCGTAGTCTACCGAATCACTCGTGCAAGAGAGAGGAAGAGAAATAGAGAGAGAGAGAGAGAGCGTGTGTAAGCGCGCGCGTACATGGTAAGGGCTTACTTTGCCTCCGGATTTGCGGGGGGCTCGCTTTGGGCTTTGAGCACAGCATCACCAGCCGCAATTCTATGAGCCTTGGCATTGCCTGGCCTCCGTTTGACCTTGAGCGAGCGCATATCGAGCTGGCGTACAACATCCTCAAGCGTAGCGTTGCCGCTACTGCAGGCGGTGAAAAGGAAATAGGCCAAGTCAGCAACCTCCTCGGCAACGTGCTCGGAGTCTTCCTCCTCGACAGCCTCGACAACTTCTTGACTTTCCTCAATCAACTTGTTGCGCAAAAGAGCGCGATCGTCAAAGAGTCGCTTGGTGTACGATCCCTCAGGAGCATTTTGCTTGCGAGATTCGAGCGTACGGAAGAGATGGGGGATGCCACCATCGTAACCCCAGCATGTGCGCGTTTGTTGATGGCAAAATGCCGGCGGCTCGCCGCGTTGACGCACCTTGAAGCGCAGCGCGTCGGCATCGCAGTCAAAGGCAATGTTGACGAGCTCCTGAAAGGCGCCACTCGTGTCACCCTTGCGCCAAAGGCTTTGTCGCGATCGAGACCAGTAGACGCCGCGGCCGCACTCGAGCGAGGCCATAATAGATGCCGAGCTCGAGTACACGAGTCCGAGCGCCACGCCAAACTCATCTGCGACAACGGTCGCATAAAGCCCGTCCGTGCGATCTGTGCGAAGGCAAGAAACAAGGGCGCGACCAAGGCAAAATACGGCATCCGAATCCGGGACATCAACTGCAGCATCCTTGCCAGGAAGCGATACACTTGCGTGCGACACGCTGACAGGGTAGTCCGACGAGTGCAAGCTGTGAAGCTTGCCAATCAGAGGGTTGTTCTCCTTTTGGGCCTCCGAACCCGAAGCAAGTTCGGGCGCCTCGATGTTAATGGTGAGCCGCTTGCCCACAAGACCCCAAGCACGCTCGGCAGTCTCAATGACTTCAGCCGCGGTCGCGCCCGGGGAGACGACGCTGATGCCACCGACGCAGGCCAGAAGCTTTTCGACAGCATCCTCGGAGAGGTCGTCGGCCTTGAGGCGGGCCACAAGTCGCTCTTTGGGCAACTGCTCGGCAACCTCGGCGAGCTCTTCAAGCGAGCCATCGAGGATGACCTGGAGAGCACCGTGGTTGAGCCACTGCGTGATCTCCTCGAGGGCGCTGGCCTCGATGGGGCCTACTTGGCACGGGTACGAGTACAGCGCGCGAGCCCATTGGTGCACGGCGCCTTTCCACCACTTCTTCTCGTCTTCGGCCTCGCGGGCTGGCGGCGTTGCGCTCTCCGCGAGCTCGGGGACGAGCCGCACGGGTCCGCACCAGCTCAACTTCTCCACGCGCGCCAGCACCTCGGCAGCGTCGGCCTTGTCGCCGCCCACTACGACAGTCGTCGTCGGGATGAGCATCGTGTGGCTCTGGGTGTCCGGGCCTTGCTGCTGCCGAAGACGCCGCGCCGCGCTCGCGCTCGCGCTCTTTGCGCTGGGGCTGGGCTCGTCCTGGCTCTGGCCTTTGCTCCTACGCGCACCGCGCCTTGTGCTTTTGCTCGCGCCGGGGCGAGAAGGTTCGGGCAATGCTGACTGTGCTGTGCGATTGCAGTAAAAAGGAAGATGTCTGGTGGTTCTGGTCATAAAGGCTAGATGCAATCGTGGGGTCTGTGACATTCATGGACAGCCTTCGTGTTCGTTCGCGCGCCACCATGCTCGCGGGGCAAGCCGTGACGTCGGACGAGAAGAAAAGAAATAGACGAAAAAATAATCTATCCTTGCAAGAAGATCATGTCTTCGTAAAGAGACGGAGAGAGAGAGAGAAACTCAAGGGGCACGAACTATCGGGGTAGGCCTACCTATCTATAAGAACAAAAAACCAAACGCCCAACCTAGTTAATGCATTCATTCATTCGAAAGGGCCTGATCCGGAAGCAGAATTGTTGGAAATAATGACAGAAAGCTAGCGACAGCGACGCCGGCAGGCGCGAGCGGGAATATGTCGACGAATCGCTCCTTCCATGTGACCCCGAGGACGCTTGCGGGTGTGGCGAGGACAGGGATTCTCCTCGTCGTCGCTCGTCTTGAGATGAGTCTGTGCACCGCAGCACCTCGCGCAAGCAGCGTACGCACAGTCTTTGGCAGCAATCCCGCTTCCGCAGCCATGACACGGAAAGAGAATCTGACCATTGTGCCGCAAAGCATGCACAAGACGCTGACGAAGAACAAAGCATGCGCGGCCTCGTTGGCCCATGGAAAAGACACGGAGAGAGTGCTCGCGTGGCAAAAGAGATTCACGGCATTGTAGCACCAATCGCTGCCTCTCGGGATTGAGCTGTATGGTTCGCAGAGCAATGTTCCAGAGTGCCTCCTGGAACGGACACGAAGCGAATGGTCGTCTCAGGCTCTCGAGCTCAATCTGCTGACCAAGCTCGCCAAATTCCTTCTCGGCGACGGAAAGAGTGTAAACGCTCGTGTCTTGCATTTCGCCGCTGAGAAAGCCCTCCATCTCGGAAATGAGTTCGTTTCTTTTCTCTTGGTCTTCCTCAATATTCATGATTTCGTGCAGTGTTGCATTGAGACTAGCGCGCCGTTGCACGGCTTGCACTTGTATAAGAGCATTGCTTTCTCGATCACACATCTCGAAGCTGATGAACGGGAAAGGCATTTCCTCAGATTTTTCGCTCTCGGCACTGATATCTCCATGGCCTTGACCTCGCTCTTGCAATTTGTTGTTTTTGTTGCAATCACGACTTTCAATATGCGCGCTGGCCAAGCCACGATCTGCCTGGATCTGTGCAGTCCCCACGGTGCTGCCAGTGTTATCGTCGTGAGAAAGACGCAGCGTGTGAGATTCACCATCGTGCGGTGTCATTGCTTCTGGGATATCACCCTCATCGGCAGCGCCAAAGTCAGTCTCCGAGCCTGCCACTGAAAGCGTTTGCACAGGCGAAGGCGGAGGTTGCAAACCCACGTTCTTCTTGTTGTGGCACTCTGCGCTCGGACACTCGAGGA
Source organism: Schizochytrium sp. CCTCC M209059 (assembly GCA_000818945.1). Taxonomy (NCBI): domain Eukaryota; class Bigyra; order Thraustochytrida; family Thraustochytriidae; genus Schizochytrium; species Schizochytrium sp. CCTCC M209059. Next base: position 174,596 of record KN805415.1, read on the forward strand.
GAGCAAGGATAGCTTCGAGCTCGTCGCGGTCATGTTGGGCAAACTGCCCATCAGAAAGATTCTCTGCGATGCTGGGGATGGTCTCGAGTCTTGGAGGCGTCGCAAGAGCCAAGGTGCGCGGTGATGGTGTTGACGGCGGTGTAGATGGATGTAGGCGCTGCGAGCAAGGCATGGGCGAGGCAGAGGATGCAGTCGTCGAAGATGCCGTGGACGAAGCTGGCGACGTTGGCAGAATGACGAGGTGCGCATTCTTGGGCACAAAGTTGGAAAGATCTCGCAGTGCACTGCGCACTGCGAGCTCCCGATGGTGTCTCGCCGATCTGGCGCGCCGCTTTGCTCTGATCAGCCTCCGCTCCTCTTCCTTGTGCGCAACCATCCGTCGTTGGCTTTCGCTCGCTGGCCCAGGGGATTGCGCGTCCTCATTATGCCTTGTCAACGGCGCTGTAGTTGCTGTCGGTGTGGCAACTTTCGGCGTTCGTGGCGCTGGCGAGGCTGGAGGCGTCGCGGCGGGCTTCGCTTCATCCTTGGCCCATGCCATGGGGAGAATCTGGCCCATCCTCGAGTCGCGTAGAAAGCGTCGCTCGCGAGTGCTTGGTCGCCCGCCCGCCCGCCCGCCTGCCCGGCAAGTCTGGAAGCGCAGCGCCCGGCGTCCTATCTTTTAGCGATTTCCACAAGGAGTCTTTGCCGAGGATTTTGGGTTTGGGGAGCCCATATTTCCTTTGCCCCTTTACTTTTCTAAGCTGCGTCCACCTGCCATCGCCGAGCGTTCTCCATGGAACGGTCGTTGCATTGACCCCATTCCGAGGGAATCTTATGGGCTACTTAGGTAAAACACTATAATTTCTCGAATTGTCACTGTCCAGCTGGAGCGTCTGCTTTGGCATTTATGGTCTATACAATCGAAACCCAGGGCGGCAAATAAATAACGCAAGGAAAGACTGAAAGATATTCGCGACTTGTCTTTCCGTTCCATTCCATTTCTCTCCTTTTATTTGAAGACAAATGAGAAAAAGCCACGATGCAGATGCAGCTGTCGGGACGCGCACGTGCTTTTCTTTTTTCCAAACCAAAAAGGGATAACAACGAACGTAGCAACAAGGACGAGCCCGCTTTGCAGAACGAAAGATTTGAATGAATGAATGAAAAAGAAAAGAGATCTTATTTTTTAAATTCCCATTTTCCTGTCTCTCTTTGAATAGATTATGCTAAGGTGGATGGATTGATGGTTGGGTTAATGCTACTGACTCTTTTTTTTTGTGTGGAAAGCGGCTGTTCACGCCGAGCTTTCGAGTGCAGAGATGATCTTCTCCTCAATATGAGAAATATCGTCCACAGGGATGAGAGGGCGGTTTACATCAGCGTTGGCAAAGAGAGCGCGCTCAATGTCCTTCATGAGGCCCAAATCCTTGAAAGCCGGGCTCCGTGCCACAAGCGAGACCGAGGCGCCCTTCTTCGTCCAGCGGCCGGAACGACCTATCCTATGGACAAAGTTCTCCGGGTCCGCCTCGCGCTCGCGGTTGATGGGGAGATCAACGTTGATGACAAGAGTGACGTTGGGGTTATCAATACCACGCGAGGTGACATCCGTGGAGACGAGGGCTTTGCGCTCGCCGCGCTTGAACTCGGCGAGAACAACATCGCGCTCGCGCTTGTCCATGTCACCGTGGATCTGACCCACTTGAAAGTTCTCGCCGCGCAGGTAGTCGGCGAGGCGCTGGACACGATCCTTGCGGTTGCAAAAGATCACGCTTTGGCCCTCGCTGAGCTGGGAGAGATTGGCCCAGATATCCGTGATGGCCTCAAACTTTTTCTGGTACATTTCCTCTTCGTTGCGGTCATTCTCGTCTCCAATGTAAACGAAGAAGTTGACGACCTTGTCGAGCGTCACATCCTTTTTGCGAAGAGTGATCTCATGGTACTTGGACTCGTCGTTGTCATGGCCGCCAACAAACTGTCGAGCAATCTGACGCACGTTTTCGGTAAAGGTGGCCGAGAAGAGGAGAATCTGGCAGGGCTTGTCCTTACGTTTTTTGAGGATAGCGTCTCTGATTTCCTGCACATCCTGGCCAAAACCATGAGGTGGGAGCTGGACCATCTTGTCAGCCTCGTCGAGAATGAGCACGCGGCATTCGGAGGCATCGATCATGGGCTTGCGCTTCTTCCTGCCAGAAGCGTTCTTGAGGTAGTTCTTGACCATGCCCGGGGTACCCACGACGACCTGCTCGTCAAAGTCCTCGCCGTCCTCGAGCTTCCAAGGAGCCGCTACGCTGCCCTCGGCAATGGAGGCAGTCTTTGTGCGTGCAGACATGACACGTCGAGCCTTGATGCCCTTAACAGATCCAAGAGCGTTCACCTCCTGGGCAATTTGCGTGCAGAGCTCTTGGGTGACAGCAAGAATGATCGCCTGAGGAGTGCTGGGCTTCTTCTCGGCGGTAATGCGTGCAAGCATGGAAATGACAAAGGTACCTGTTTTACCAGTACCGGCCTGGGCCTGTCCGATGAGGTTCCGTGGCGGGTCCTGAAGCACGAGGGGCAAGCCGATTTGCTGGATCTTGGACATGGTGCTCCAGCCCTTGACGTTGGCGATGGCCTTTTTCAGGTCGTCGTCGATGTTGAGCGCCGAGAAGCTCGTGACGGGCTGCGTCTTGGGCTCATCCACGGCGCATCCTGCCTCGCGCACGATGAGCGCGCCACTCTGCAGGTCAGGCGCACCCTTGACGTCGAGGTCCAGCTTGGCGGCGCTCGCGCTCAGGGCGTCAACGCCGTCGCCGCCTTCTTCGACCTCATCTGCCCACGACGCTGACTTGAGCTCCGGTTCCTGCGTGGCCGGGGGCGCGGCGGGCGCCTCTGCTGCCGCGCTGGCGCCTGCGCTTGCGTTCTCTTCGGCCATCTTGATGGAGAGTAAGAGCGAGAGCGAGAGCAAGAGCAAGAGCAAGAGCAAGAGCAAGATCGATCGAAGCGCCTCGCGCGCTGCTCTCCCCTACTCTTGTCGCTGTCGCTGCTCGACACCGGCGGGCGGGCGGCCTGGCGGCGTGCGGGTGGTCAGGGCTTGCGCGCGCGCGCTCGACAGGTCTCCGGCTCGCCGACGATGCAGCTCTGCGCGGCGCGACGCTTTCTCTCCTCCGAGCTCTAACTGCAAGCAGCACCAGGCACCTAGTACTACACGACAACAACCGTGGCCAGTGGCGAGCAAAGATACCATATAATACTCGCCCATGCAATGCAGTTAATACACACCACCACACGAAGGTGGTGGTGCGCGAGCGCGACGCCCACGAAGAAGGGCTTGGGTCGGCGCAAGGATAATCGATCAACATCCTGCTTGCCCTCTTCTACGTCGGCATTGCAACATGCCATCGAGGGCAGCAGCAAAGCTCGTAATCACCACGCACGAAAACTCTGTGGAGCATCGGAGTCACGGCCCGAGTCTTGCGAAGTGTTCCTGTTGTGCTGCTTGCAACCTGAGTGCCATGAAATCGCAACGCAAGCAACGCAAGCAACGCAAGCAAAGCACGCACAGCAAGCAAAGCACGCACAGCAAGCAAAGCACGCACAGCAAGCAAAGCAAAGCATGAAAGCAAAGCTTTTTTGCAACAAAGCAAAAGAACAACAAGCAAGTGTTGTATGATATGATAACAGAGCAAGCAAAGGAGGGAAGTGGACGGCGGCGGCGCAGACCGCGATCGAGAGAGTCGGCTGCTCGTGCTCTTGCCGCTGCGCTTGGGCGGCGAGCGCGTCCGCACCGGAGAGGGGCGCTCGCAAGCGCCGCAGGTGCCGCGACCGGCCCTGCGAGGCTGCGCAGCTGACGCAAGAGGCGAGGGAGCGCGATTTATTTACACGGAGCGCAAGCAAGCAGGCAAGCATGGCGCTGCGAACGCGAGGCCTCGCGACGGCGGCGAGGAGGGCGGCGAAGGCCAAGCGGACAGGCGTGTACTGCAGAGGCGTCGGCATCAACGGCGCGCTTGGCACAGGCAATCTGGAAGACTCCGAAAAACCTCTTCGTGCGAAAGGCGACCTGAACGAGCGCATCGTCAAGGTCGCGGCAGGTTATGGCCACAGCGGGGCGCTGGACGCCAAGGGGGGCGCGTACCTGTTCGGACGGACACACGACGCGACCTTGGCTGTGCGCCTGGGCCGTTATGCGAAATCGAGCCCCCTGATGGCCTGGACGATGCGGCATTTTGGCGCTGAGAAATCGGTCGACGCACCGCAGCCGCGAGAGGTGGTCAGCTTTAAGGTCTTTGGCGAGCCCATCGAATACGAGGTCGAGGAGAGCTCGCGCAAAATTGGCGTCAAGGCTCCCTTTGAAGGATTTTCCACCGAAAGCATGCGTGACATTGTCTGTGGCGCAGGTGTGACCGCATTCATCTCTTCAACGACCGACACACTCTTTATGCTTGGAAGCAACATGTACGGACAATGCGCAATCGGCATGCCAGATGCCTACTTGTGGGAGCCACGCACGACGGTGGGTCTCCCTGCGAACGATGACGCCGTTGCTAGCGTCGCGCTTGGGTTTCGTCACGGCGTTTTGGCGACCAAGGGGACGGGCAAGGTATACACTTGGGGCAAGGGCCAACGAGGCCAGCTTGGAAATGGTCTTCGCGGCCTCGAGGACGATGCCTTCACTATGCAACCCGTGAACCTGCCAGGACGTGTCGTCAAAGTCGTGGCTGGTATGAACAGTTGCGGAGCTCTCCTCGAGGACGGCCGTGTCTTCGTTTGGGGAAAGATGCAGTCGCTTGAAATCGATACCGCCAAGCATCAGTACGAGGATCAGATTCTGCCGCGGGAAGTCACTTTCAAGGACGATCTTGGGCCCATTGTAGACCTCTGGGCCGGTCAGCAGAGCTTTGTTGCAATGGCAAAGGGAGAGGGTGGCAAACACACGCTCCACCAGTGGGGCATGCTCTCGGATCAAGAAAAGAGCAGCGCGGAAGCCGTTCGTGCCCAACTTGACCCGCATATCCCGGAGGATAGCGGATTCTGGCAGACTGTCGAGAAGAACAACGCTCTTGCGCGTACTGTTGTGCATCCTGTTCAGGTATTGGCTCCCTTTGAGCTTGTCTCGGACAACAAGGATGGCAAGGTCGACGTTGAAGTTTCAGTCGGTCACGAGGGCTTTGTGATTGTTGGCAAAGACCTACCGACGCCCTTTCGCTGGGACTGGTCTCTTCGTCCCGTCCCTTTGCACCTGCATGCCACCGCTCTCGATGAGTTCCTCGGCTCGCACAGCGTCGTTTCAATTGCGCAGGGTTGGCAGCACACAATGCTCTTGGCTGCGGAAAAAGAATGATGATGAATAGATAGATATAATGGCGACGACGGCGTGGACAGCCAAGGAAAGAAGGATGAAGTAGAAAGAAAGTCAGAGGAAAGTGCTCACTTACTGGGTGCAGTAAGCGGGTAATGCAATGAAACGAATGACCGGCTCAACTTATCATTTGCCGGACTGATCTATCTATCTGTCTGTAGTCTCGGCGATGCAAACAATCAATCGATCGATGATCAGACGTACATGACAGTCATTCAAGCAGCAATACAATAACAGCAATCCATCGATGGCATCTTCCATCCGTCATTCATGACAAGCCTGCTCTCCCGTGTGCAGCACACAAAGTCAGCACCGACCGCATGGATGAACGAATGAAAACATGCACATCTTCCCAGCTCAAGAGGACAGACAGGATGGACGAGTGAGGGAGGAGAGGAGGAATGTAATGAAGGATGGATGATTGATTGATGGGTGATGGTGCCATATGCCATCCCTCCATTTATGTATGTATCGCTCGATTTGCACAAGGCTCACTTCATTCACTCACTCCCTGAGGGCCTTCCCCCTTCTTTGCTCTCGAAATTCGAAACGATTTCTGAAAGCGAGAGAATCGGAGGAAAGAAGGATTCTTAGAAGAGAGGCCGCCAAGCCAAGCCAAGCAAGCGCCCGGGAGGCGGAGCCGAGCCGAGGGAGAGGAGAGGCGGCGCCTTTTTTTCTTCGGCGCTCGAAGAAAAAAAGGCGCCGCCAGAAAGGATAGTCAAGTATGCTAGCTAGCTAAAGGTAGAGAGGGATAGAGATTCTATTCTAGCCTCCCTCCCTCCCCCCATTGATCGATCAGATCAATCACAATCTCTACTACATCCATCCTATCCTTCCATACCGTCCGTCTAGCAAGGATGCTTGCTTAGTTAGTAGCAGCATGCCAAGCTACACACACGGCGCGGAAGGATTGGAATGAAGTGGAGCGGATTAAAGCTGGATCGGGTTGGGTTGGATTGGATGGAATGGTCTTCGATGAGATTGTCTCGAGAGAGAATGTGTGGAGATGAAGAGTACAAAAAAAAGGTGTTGGCGGTTCTCAACGCAGCAGTTCGAGGACAGCGCGAATTTTTCGAGGCAACATCAACGCTACGCAGAGTGCATCAGCACTCGTTCACGTAGCAGTTGCAGGTCGTTCATCGGCTGCCCCCTACACGACGACAATACCCCTCTGTAGAGAAGGGGTGTATGTGTCGTGCCTATTGCGTTTCGTGAAAACCTAATCAATCACACTTAGAAATGTGATCTCCGGTGTTTGTTCCATTGCGAACCAAGTTCGCGTCGGAACAGTTCGTGCCAAGAAAACACGCTCAGTACACGCTATTCGCCGTATACATCTTCTTTGTTTGTTGTGCAACGCTTGCTTGCCATAAAGCCTGCCTTTACGGCGGCCCCTGCTGGGTCATGGCAGCCTTCGCCGACAAGATCTTGACCTGCATGTGCATACATGTCCGTCCTCTTCAATGCTCTCTCTTCGAAAGCTTCCCCGCGTCTGTACCAGTTCGCCTTGGCTTCACGAAAAGGAAGCCAAGAGAACCACCAGGCAACGAGGAGCGGTCGAGTGAGGGCATTAATTGGGTCTGATTGGGTGGGTGGGTGGTGGGCCACCCAGAGGTCCCTCCCCGGAAGAACAAACAACACTTGCGCGCCCCCATTGGGCGTAAAAAAGGAACCCTTGGTTGAGATCTTGTCTGCGAGATAGCAAACCAAACAAAAGAAGCGGCGACCAGCGCTACTTGAGATGAGAGAAGCGCTTGCTCATCATCGGGTCGACATCAGTCAGAAGCAGGCCAGACATACCGCTGGCGCTGCTATTGATAGATAGACGACCAACCCTGATTGAGTTCACGCGTGCATAAATAATGCCAAACAAAGGCCAATAATACACAGGCAGCCGCAAATGCGTCCGCCTCAGCAGGCCAATGCGAGCGCAGGAAGGAGTATTGTATGTATGTACACTTTTGATCTGGAATGATGATCTGAACGTTCGTTGCGAAGGCAAAAAAACAATCGCGCAACAAGCCAGACGCTATCTCGATCACGACAGCTGCCCTTTATCTACCTTCCTAGCCGTCCCTTCTCACATTGTCGCCGTCGTCGCGTCGAGTCGTCGCCCATATTGCGGATGTATGTACAACACCGTGCGTGCGAACGGAGATTTGGAGAAGGGAGGTGAAAGGAAGGAAAAGAAGCATCGTGATGATGAAATGACTGCCTGGCTGACTGCTTGTCGATTGTGCCAGACGCCGCCGAGTGATTGATCGATCGAACGATCGCAAATGCATTCCATGCTTTTTTCTTCACTTTCCATGCGCTGTGATGATGATTAATGTGAGCCTTCAAACACACCTTGAAAACTTTGCAATGAAATGCAAGGCTTTGTTTGTTTGTACAAGGTGCTAAAGGACCACTCAAATCAACCAAAACTGATCGAGTCGATTGGATTTGGTTCAATCCAATCGAATTTCGATCAACAACGCGCGCAAGAGGAGAGAGAGGAGCGAATACAGACGAAGAAGAAGAGGAAAAAAGACAAGGGGTACACTGACCTGACCTTCTTTTCTTCCCTTCCCCTTCTTCGCTGCTGCGACCTCCCCACTCAAATATCGCCGCACGAGCAGAGAGCGGGAGGAAACGTTCAAACGGGGGAGCGGGCCCGCCGTTCCCTCCCGATCTCGCCAACTTACCGAATGCTCATGCGAGCGAGACCTTGGCGCGAAGCGGTGGCAGCGCCCTTGACACGCTTGGTGCGCTTGACCGGGTTAGCAGCCTCAAAGACCTTCCAGAAACGAAGGGTCTCGTCGGCGGCCGCCGAGCAGACCGTGGTACCGTCCGGGGACATGGCCATGTGCAGAACGCGAGCCGAGTGGCTGCGCAGATCCTTGACGCGCGCCATCGAGGGGAACTTCCAGAGGCTGAGCTGGTTTTCGCTAAAACCATGCGAGGACAGAAGCTCCTTCTCGTGCGGGTTCCAGATGAGCGAGCAAACCTGCGAGCCGGTGTCGACGCTGTGGAGGTTGGCGCCGTTCGCCGCGTTCCAGATCTTGATCGTACGGTCGGCCGTACCCCCACCGCTGGCCAGCACATTGCGCTGGTGCGGGCACCAGGCGAGCGCCTTGACAGCAGCGAGGTGATCGGTGATCTTGAGGCGAGGAGTCTGCACGACGTTAGCGGTCTGCTGCGACCGTGCGCCCTCGCCGGCGAAGCGCGCGTCCCAGAGGCAGAGCAGGTTGTCGTTGCCGCCCGAGGCCAGAGTCTGGCCATCAGGGGACCAGGCAAGTCCGCAAACCTCCTGAACGTGGCCCTCGAGGACACCGACCTTGTGGTTCGCGACGCGAACGTCGTGGTGCACAATGATCGAGTCGCGGCTGCCGCTGGAAAGCACGTGCTGGTTCCACGAAAGCGAGGAGACGCGGGAGCTGTGGCCGTCCATGTTGCGGAGCAGCTTGCAGGTCTCCACGTCAAAGAGCTTGGTCTCGCTAAAGTTGGTTCCCACAGCAAGGTAGCCGCCGCCCTCCTGCACAAACTTGACCGAGGTGATGTAGTCGTCCTCGGCCTCGCACTGGCAGAGCTCCTCAATGCCACCGGTCTCGGCGTTCCACAGGTAGACTGTCTGGCCGAGAGCCACAGCGAGCATGTTGGAGGCGCCCCAGTCGACGAGGTTGAGGTAGTAGTCGTCGAGCAGGTCGGGCGCATCGAGGATGCGCTCGGGGGCGGAGGGAATGTGACGGACAGGCTTTTGCGCACGCGACATCTTCTCCTTGTTCTGCGTGTAAAGGACCTTGAGGGAGTTCTCGTATCCCTCGGGTGGTGCGGGAGCCTTCTTCTTGAAGGCGAGCACGCGGGAGTCGCCAGCGCCCATGCTCGAGGCGAGAGCCTTGTTGAACTCGGCGCGAGTCGGTGACTCGGACTGGTTCGACGCTGAGCTGCTGTTCTCCTTCATGAGGTTGAAGTGGGCGTTGGCGAGGTCCATGGCTCCCCGGTTCGGGATAAAGCGGTCATGCTGCGGTGTGGACTTGCCCTTGCTGGGAGTCTTACCGCTGCGGTTGCGCTTGCGGCTCGACTTGGGCGTGCGCGCGGCGAGTGCCTTGCGCTTCCATCGAGGCTCGACGGAGCTGTTCACCTCTTCGCAGAAGTTGTTCAGGCATTCGTCGAGCTCGATCTGCTCCTGGACAAAGTTGTGGGCGGTGCCGTGGGTCATTGTGCTGCTGTTTTCGTTCTGTGTGAATATCGTCGTCGTCGTCGTGATTGTTGTGGTTAGAGCCTTCGTCGTGGCTAAATGCTTTTGATTTCTGTTCGAACGTCAAACAATGGAATGGATGGGCATTGACGGAAGAGAAGAAGAGAGAAAGAAGAAGTGTCGAGGGAGGGAGGGAGGGAGGGAGGAAGAAAGAGATCAGTCAGTTTTGGTCCCACTCGATTCAGGCCCGTGTACAGTGCAACAATGCCATGCAATGCCGCGCTGTTTAACGCCGTGACGTGCCATGCCGTGCACAGTGCAGTGCAGTGCAGTGCAGTGCCGTTCGGTCCTACTCCACTCTCTTCACATTTCGTTCATGTTGCTTGATCCTCTTGCGTCTCTCTCTCTCTCTCTCTCTCTCTTGTGGCTCGCTTACGTGTTTGTGCGGTTTGTTTGTGCGTAGGTGCGTAGGGTTGCAAGGTTGTGGGTTTGCTGCCTCGCGCGCGGGTCTGCTCTCTCGTGCGTCCGCGCCCGCCCCACCTAACCACCGACACCCCTCGAAACCTCCGCGGTTTCCTCTTTCAAACTGCGAAAATGCGTTGCGCATTCGAAAATTCGAACCTCGAAAATGGGTTGCGGTGCGATGGCCTGTGCTGCACTGCACTATATACTCCCGTCGGGACGGGCGGGGGTTTTTGGGTGGAGCCGAGCACGCGCACCAGGGCGAGGAGGGAGTCGGTGACCGGCCAGCGTCCGAAACGGCGGGGCCAGCCAGTCAGAGAAGGCTCGAACTTGATATATACATACAAAAAAGAAGGAGATGATGATGTCTGATCCACGGGAATCCAAGCTCCAAATTGGAGACCCCATCCTTCTTCTTTGGAAAACAAAAAAGAAAAGAAAAAGGGAAGCTTAGCTTGTCGTTGGAGTGATGTAGAAGCAAAAGTCGTTGCCCATCGAGGCAGCATGCGCTTACACTTACTATTAGTAGACCGTCGCTGATTTGTGGGAGCACGAATTGATAAAGTTTGAGTTTAGACAAGCAGAAGCGCTAGAGATGTGAACTGGAGACCTTTTGCACATTCATTCATTCATTCACCACAATTCTTTTCAATATTCTAACCTTGCATTCTGTTGAATTCCCCTCTCCTTTCCATGCTTTCCAGAAGTCTTCAGCGTCGAACTTGGCATCTATCTCTTGAGAAGTGAAAACAGTTGTTGTGCCAGAAAGTAGAAAGGAAAACAAAAGTGAAATGAAAAATGGAATTGCAGTTGTGAGCTTGACTTGTCTGAAACTGGCCGTCAGGCCTCGCACATTGACACGTCACTTGGGGGGTTTAGGGAGGAGGAGAGGAGGAGGAGGAAGAGGAGGCATCGGCTTTACTTTCCTTGGCGTCCGCGGCAGCGGTGTCAGCAGTAGTAGCAGCGGTAGCAGCATCCTCGGCAGCGACCTCGGGGTCAACCTCCATGAGACCGCCACACTCGGTTCCCTTCTTGTACGACTTGCGAGATCCCATTTCGCTGTTGGCGGCAGCGTCGTCGGCGCCGTTGCTTTCGGACTTCTTGGTATCAGCCTCAGCCTTGACATCATTGGACTCGGCAGGATTGGCGGCACTGGGCGCAGCAGAAGAAGAGGAAGAGGAGCGGTCCTGGTGGGTATCATCCTCGTAGTACTCGGCAGGATGGTCAGGGCGCTGGACGTAGCTGGGAGCGTCAGGGTCTGCTTCGTCAATTGCGATTTTGGCGCGCTCGTCCGGATTGGAAAAGTCGTTGGGGCGGTCTTGGAACTGAACGCTCGGCACGGCCTCAAGCTGCGACAAGTTCTCCAGAATGATGTTCGTGTACTTGTCCAGGTAGGCGCGCGAGTTTGCATTCTTCATCATAGGGTCCGGTGTGAGGTGCAGAAAGTGGTTCGGGCCAAAGTAGTTGTGGTACTGGTTCCACGGGATATCGTTCTGCATCTCGTCTTGCTTGCCAAGAGCGATGCCCGTTTCATAGGCCCAGCAGCGGGCCACATTGCGTGGCGTGTATCCACCACCTCCGAGCAGAATCACAGGAAGACCAAAGGATTTTACGTACTCGACTGCGTAGCCATGACCATGAAGGGACAGATTCCAGCAGCCGAGACGATCGCCGGTAATGGAGTCGGCGCCGCAGCACATGACCACAGCGCCAGGCTGAAAGTGGGCCATAATGCTGGAAATAACGGGCTTGAAGATGCTCTCAAAGCCAGCGTCGTCAAGACCGTCCTTGAGCGGAAAATTCACTGCGTAGTTTTTGCCGTTGCGCGCTCCCGTGTCCGTATAAGCGCCGCTGCCGGGGAAAAAATCACCGTACTTGTGAAAGGAGCAAGTCATGACCCGATTCGTCGTGTAAAACGCCTCCTCGACGCCGTCGCCGTGGTGGATGTCAATGTCAATGTAAAGGACACGAGGATGGTACTTGAGGAGCTCCACAATGGAGAGCACAATGTCGTTGATGTAGCAAAAGCCGGAAGCCTCACCCTTCTTTGCGTGATGCAGACCGCCGGACCAGTTGATGCACACATCAGCTTGGCCGTGGTTTACCTTGATGGCAGCGTCCAGAGAGGCACCGGAGCAGCTCGACATGAAATTATACAGGCCGTCAAAGATGGGGCAGTCCGAGTATGGGCCCACATTGAAGCGGGTCATTTGCTTTTCGAACTCTTGCTCCGTATCCGGGGAGATGCGTCTGAGAAAGTCCACGTACTCGTGCGTGTGAAAGCGCTCAAGATCCTCAGCGGTGGCATCATGGGGCCGGAGGACTTCCATCTTGCGGAACATGCCGTACGTGAGCAGGAGATGGTGCGTCAGCTTGAGCCGATGCGGCTTCATCGGGTGGGACGGGCTGTGTATACAGACATTGAGTTCAGCCGGGATGTTTGATGCGTCCGTCAGTGATTCTCTATTCTATTTGTGTTACAATATTATCCATCCATGATGCTCGCACAGGTAGCTCGCTATAGCGCGAGAACACGTTCATGCACTGCCTGCTCGACGGACAGAAGGATTCCATTCATTGATTGATTCATTGATTGATTCGTCGCTCCCAGCACTTACCCATAATAGTAGGACCCAAATTCTGGTTTATAAAAGTACGCCACGCGCGACTTGCGCTGCGCGGCGGTGGACTGCGATGCAGAAGCCGACATCTCGGCAAGCTCGGCGAGTTGATTTCACTCTTCTTTCTGTGCTGCCGTGCAACGAGCTATCCAAGTCAGGCAAGGAGATTGGTCCTTGGGCCTGAAGATACGTCAGGGTCAAAGCAGAAGAAAGGGGAAAAAAGGTGGTTGACACGCGGCGAGCCTTTGGGGCGGTGCGCTTCGTCACTCTCGCGGGAAACCAAACTAAACTCGGGCCTGCGCGCAAGTTCCTGGCGCGTCTCGGTCGACCTGCCTGCCGACAAGCCCTCGCCGCCCTCGCCGTCCGCGCGCGCCCGCACGCGCACGCTCCCGTGATCTCCGCGTCGATCTCGATTTGCCGACCGACCAAAAAATTAAAAGTTTTGGACACACACAGACACAGAAAAAAAATAAAAAAATCATAAAAGAACGGATAGAACGCGAGATGGAACAACAGTAACAAACGGAGGCGCGCAAGTGCGGCATAGCAGCGGTCAAAATTGGATTTTACGGACGCGCAAGTGGGCAAAAGACCGCCGCAGAGCCCTTCGTGGGTGGCCACGAAAGGGAGCGAGCGCACGGACTGTGCTCTGCGCATTCCAGAGTCGCTCGTGGAGCGGCGCGACCGAGAGATTGTCGCGCGGTAAATCGAAAACGAAGACCCGAGGAAGGTCGGGTTCGGACGGAGCAAGCCCTGCGCGAGGAAGCGAGCAGACCCGCTTGCGAGGAGGTAAGCAGCCATGGCGGACACGGCGTCAGACTCGAGCTCCGACGCAGACCTGAACGAGTTCCTGGGGCTTCCGGAGGACTACGAGCTGCCCGATGAGGACGACGGTGACGACGAGATCGTCAATGGCCAGGACCTCGCGAATGGCAATGGCAAGAAGCGGGGCCTCGGAGTCGCAGATCCCCTGTTTTCGCTGCGTCTCGTCGAGCGCATGACCCTCGAAAGCAACGTCGAGGGCCTCGAGCTTATGTTGACCAAGGCCGAAGCCGAGGCGGGAGAACGGCAAGCCCTTGCCGATGACCCAGAGGTCAGGGACTTGCAGCTCGAGGTGCTGCGCATGGCTGTGGCATTGGCGCGTGGAGAATTTATTGAGGCTCTTTCTTCGCCAGCTGTGAGCGGCATCTTCGCCCCCGAGGACACCAAGGGGTACTCGGTGAGCCGCGTCAAGAATCGCGAGGGCCGATTCTTGCACGAGCGAGTCGTGGAGCACATCGATCAGGGCCTTGGTCCTTGCGTCGGCCGCAAGAGTTTTAAAGATCCCAGCGTTTCGAGCCCTGAAGATCATGTGAACCAGCGCGCTTTGCGAGCCGTGGCGACCATGTTTGCTGGTATTGCCTGTCTGCATCTCTTTGTGCAAGCCAATTGGACCGGTCCGCCCGTATCAGAGAGCGCCGTGGAGCCCATGTACCCGCTTCCCTTTTTGCGCAACGTGTACGATGGCGCGAATGCCGAGACGACGACGACGACGACGACGACGACGACGACGCCAGGAGCAGCATCCGACAAGCAGGAACCTGGGGTCAGGTACTTGGAGACGGCTCTGTCTGCGCTCGAAGCGGACGCCAAGGCGTCGGCGGCTATTGCTGGCAAGGACACAAGTCGGTTCGAAGAGAATCTCGACGCTTTCCCGCAACTGCATGCCCGCGCTGCCCTGATGCTGGGCGCCAACGGTGAAGAGGTGTATCGCGACGCCAAGTTTTTGCACTTTTTGCATGTTGCACGCGTGATTCTGCGCGTGGTGGCTAACCCGACAGTGGCTCCGGGCGCCGTGGATCCGACGGATATGCTCGAGGAGGCCAAGCTCGTCGATGAGGCCGGGGCCGTGATGGACGATGCCGACTTTGGCGGCGACAGCGACGATGACGAGGCAGGTATCAATATGGCGTCCACGCAAGGCACCCAGGGTGGAGTGAGTAGCAAGCCGCAAGAGGAAATCGCCTCGAGCGTGCGTAGTGCTCTGCGTCATTTGTTGACTTCCGGATGGTGGGCGGCGCGATCCGCCGTGGTCCATCAGGAAACGCTCGAGGCCAAAGACGCGGCTGCGCCGAGTCTGGAGCAAGAGGCGGAGCGTGGTTTTCGGCGCACGTTGCGCGCCGTGGATCTCATGTATCCTGATGACAAGCTTCTTCTCGCGAGCGTGTGGATCGAGTGTGGCGTGGCGCGGCACAAGTTCAAGGCTGCCGATCGTGCCAAGCAAGCGTTTGCCGAGGCCAAGGAGGCGGCTCAGTTGAACATTCAGATGACTGGCGCTTTGGGCAAGCGTACCAAGTTCCAGCGTCAAGAGAAGACGCAGCTTATCCTCTTGGCAGCCTCGTCAACGACGAAACAGCCTTCTCCAAGCGAATCAGCGTCTGCTACGACCACAACGCCAGCAGTTACTTCTTCTTCCTCTTCTTCCTCTGCGCCGGTTCCAGTAGAAGGCGAAGAGGATCCATCGGCAGAGGGAATGGGCCAGACATCTGTTCTTGGCATTCCCAAGATTAAACTCGAGGAAGTGGACGCGGAGACCCCGCTGCATGAGCAAGTTCAGCTGGGCGCCGAGGTGGACGACGAAGAGGCGCGCATGCGACGCGGAACTCTGAGTCTGTTGGACCAGTGCATCGTCTTGGGACTGTGCATGGACGTGAAGAACAGCTACGCAATGGAGGGATTGACCGCAGAGGAGATGTTGGCGTACGTGGAGCGCGTGCTTCAGAGCCCTGAGAACTGGATGGTGTACTCGACGGCGCTCCTGATCAAGTCGCAGCTCGAATTTGAGCGGAATAAGACGAAGGAGCGTGCCATCTTGCAAATGCAAGTGCTTGTGGACCAGCAGACGAACCGTCTTACGCCTCTTCAACCCAAGCAGCGCGACTTGGATGAGGCGGCTCCAGTGACGGAACGTCTTGCATTTCTGCACGCGCTGGCGTGGCCTGCCGTGTGGGAGCTCAAGCGTGGACTCGCTACACTGTATCGTGAGGTTGGCGCTGCAGGCAGCGCGCTTCAGATTTATGAAGAGGTGCGGCTTTGGGAAGAGGCTGTGGACTGTCTGGTGATGATGGAAAAGCGCGCGCGCGCGGAGAAGCTCGTGCGTGAACGATTGGCTGTGCAGCCTTCTGCGCATCTTATGTGCGTCTTGGGTGGCCTGCTGCAGGACGAGGACTGGTACCGCAAGGCGTGGGAGTTTAGTGGCAAGCGTCACGCGCGCGCCAAGCGCGAGTGGGCTCTCTTGGCCTTTAATCGCGGGGATTTGCAAGAGAGTGCTGACCATTTACAAGATGCTCTGCGCATCAATCCTTTGTTTCCGGAGAGCTGGTTCCGTCTTGGCTCGTGCGCCATGCGACTCGAGCAGTGGAAGTTGGCGCGTACGGCCTTTGCTCATGTGACGCGTCAGGATCCGGATAGCGGTGACTCGTGGGCCAACCTGAGCTCTGTGCTGGTGCAGCTCGGGGACTACCCGGCGGCTCTCAAGGCGGTTGCCGAGGCGGTGCGCCAGTCGCGGTCGAACTGGAAGATTTGGGAAAATTACATTTTGCTCGCAGTGAACACGCATCAGTGGGGCATGGCGATTGACGGCATGAGCAACTTGGTAGATGTGCGCGGGGGAAGTGGCGAGGCCGTGGCAGACATGGTCGACCTGCAGAGTCTGCTCGTTTTGGTCGACGCGCTTACGCAAAAGAGCGCTGCTGCTGAATCTGGGCATGACGGCGGCGTCAACGAGGAGAAGGAGGATAACAAGGAGCGGGATCCGCACGCGCCGACTGCCTCTGAGGGAGGCATGAGTGCGGAGCTGACGGCCTCGCTGCGCGCGCAGCTGGAAGCTCTCTTTGAGAAGATGCGTGCCAAGTGCAAGAGCGAGCCCAACATGTGGAAGGTGATGAGCATCTATTACGAAGGCGTGGGTGATTTGGTTCAGGTACGCGACTGCTTGGTACGGCGCATGCGTTCGCTTATGCAGCAAGAGGTTGGCTGGGAGCGCGAGGAGCTCAAGGCCGAGCGCATCGTTAGCGTTGCGCAAGATCTTCTCGCGCGTTTTGCGGATCACGCTGAGCGCGATCCTGCCCTCGTCTCGGACGCCGCTGCTCGGGAGTCTGCCCTCTCGCAAGCTTCGCAGCTCGCGCGCTCGGTCGTCGACAAGCTCAAAGCCAATGAGGATCTTCCTGCGACCGTGTACACGCCCCTCGTGGATGACTTGCCGAAATGATGATGATCAATCCCCAACTTACTAACCTGCAACTGTTTTTCTTCTTTTCTATACTTTTCCATTTTTCATGCGCAAACCGTGGCCATCTCTCTTGTGCGCTTGCTTGTACGCTTGCTTGTGTGTTTGGCCTTTCAATCTCAATCATTGGCAAGAAAAAATCGGAACGAGTGAACGCGTGCTTGACGTGAGTCCGTGCGTGTGTCCGTGCGTGCGAGACCGGCCCCATCTCCCGTATCGATACGTCGTCAGTTCACTCTGGCCTCTGACTTCACAGAGTCGCCTAATCGCTCACATACTCACTCATCTCTGCTGGTGCCAGTGTGGTGCTGCTAGTTGCTGATTTCGTCAGAGCTTCAAGCGAGCACCTGAGCGAGCTGAGCTAGCTGTACGGCCTGTCTTTGATCAAGTCACCCTCTTCTTCTCCTTCTCGCCCTTCTCTTCTCTTTCTTGGAAGTTCTCTTCTCTTCACCTCGTTTTTCCTTCTCCCTGGTCCCGATTCCGGTCGCAGTTTGCATCTTGGTCCTGGTTCTCCCCGTCTTGGCCCTGGTTCTACCATTCGGTATTTCCGCAAGGCCAACAAGTCCGCGCGCTGCGCTGCTGTCCCGCTTGCTTGCGTGCGTGCTTGCCTGCCCGCGCGCCCGGGCATGCAGACCCCGAAAACCAGGAACAGACTTTTCCGTCGAGTGGCGGCAGCGGCGGCGTCGAGGCGGAAGTGCAGCAGCAAGAGCAGCAGCAAGAGCAGCAACAAGAGCAGCAGCAACTTTGACAATAGGAGCAAGAGGAAGAGCACGATCAGGAGAACACGAAGAAAAAAAAGCTGCTTCCGAAGAGCACCTCTTGAGCTCTTTGGAGGCCTGCGGCCCTCGCTGCATCTGCAAGGAGAGCGTCGCTCACTCGCAGAGCTGGAGGAGGCAGAGGATGCCGACTCTGACGAGGTGCTCATGCACGCAGATCAAAATGCTGCTGACCTAAGCAATAAAAATTGAGCAACTCAAGTCGCTCGTGCGCGTCATTGCGTTGGCATGTCAACGACCTTTTTCTAATTTCTTTTCTGTGCCCTGCACAACATTTCAATCACGACCTACTTTCTTCGCCGTCAAATCAAGCAAAGCAAGCAAGTGACAAGACAACACGAGATGCCAGGTCGAGTCATGATGTCTTTGGGTTTTTTCCTATCAAGCTTCCAGTCAAGTCCTCTTCAGTTCTTCGCAGCAATAACGCGGCCAAGTCATATCAAGTCACAATGAGTAGGGAGAACATATTACTATGCAATGCGCAGTTCTTTTACCCCCACCATTCGTCAACGAGCAAGAAATCGAATTGGGCGAACGTGTGCTTGTCATAGGCGCGTGCGTGCGTGCGTGCGTGCGTGCGTGCGGGACCAGCCCCATCTCCCGTATCGGCTCAGTCCACTCTCAGAGGCCTCACAAAGTCACTCGCTCACTCACTTACTCACTCACTCACTCACTCACTCACTCACTCACTCACTCACTCACTCACTCACTCACTCCTCGTTCTTCTCTGGCGGGCCACCTAGCCTTCCTGCTACGCTCGGCGCCGGTGCCGGTGCCGTGCTGCTGCTGCTGCTGCTGCTGCTGCTGCTGCTGCTGCTGATGATGATGATGATGCTTTTGTCAACGCTTCACGCAAGCAAGTTAGCAAGTAAGCAAGTAAGCAAGCATCTCATCTCATCTTATCTCAAGCTCGCCGCACTGCCTGTCGTCCGGGACGCACGGTTCGTGGGTCCCGGCCGCTCTCTTCTTCTCTTTCCTTCTCCCCCGGTCCCGTCCCGCGTCTGCATCTCGGTCCTCTTCTCCATCCCGGCGTACATTCCCGTATGTTCTCCTCGCGCCTCGGGCCTGCCTGCCTCCCCAAGCAAGCAACCTCCGCAGGCCCGAAGAGTTCGCCGTCGCTGTTTGCTCTTTGCCGGGCATCGTTTCGCCCGCTTTGCTCTGCTCTGCTTTGCTTTGCCTCGCTTTGCTTTGCTTTGCGGTGCTTTGCGGTGCTTTGCGTTGCTTTGCTTTGCTTTGGTTTGCTTTGGTTTGCTTTGGTTTGCTTTGCTTTGGTTTGCTTTGCTTTGGTTTGCTTTGCGGTGCTTTGCGTTGCTTTGGTTTGCTTTGGTTTGCTTTGGTTTGCTTTGCTTTGCGTTGCTTTGCGTTGCTTTGCGCTGGTTTGCTTTGCTTTGGTTTGCTTTGGTTTGCTTTGCTTCGCTTTGCTCTGCTTTGCTTTGCGTTGCTTTGCTTTGCGTTGCTTTGCTCCCTCGCTGCTCTAGCGCGACCTAACTGCAGCGCGGTCGCCCTGGCTGCCTGCCCGTGCAGCAGCAGCCGCCGCGGCGGAAAGGCAGACCCCGAAAACCGACTTTTCCTTCGTTCGTTCGTTCCGGGCGAGCGGCGGGCGCGGCGGGCGCGGGGCGGGAGCGGCGCGGCGCGGGCCTGCGCGGCGGGAGCAGGCAGGACGCGCGCCAGGCACGGCGCGCGGCGGGGGCTCGCGGCGGCGGCGAGGGGGCCGGAAGAGCAGCAGCAGGAGCGGCGGTGTCTGTGGCAGCACCAGCACAAGCACCAGCACCAGCACCAGCACCAGCACCAGCACAAGCGGCACCAGCGGCACCAGCGGCACCAGAAATTGAAGGTGCAGAGCGAGCAAAAGCTGCTGTGGCGGCAAGATGGCGGACACGGCCGCGATCCTGCGGAGGGCGACGACGGAGGAGGATCTCGCGCAAGAGGTGCTCTTCGGAGGCCTGCGGCCCTCGCTTCATCTGCAAGGAGAGCGTCGCTCGCCCGCAGAGCTGGAGGAGGCAGAGGATGACGACTCTGACGAGGTGTTCATGCAGATCAAAATGCTGCTCATCTCGGCGATGAATAGTGGGCAACTCAAGTCGCTCGTGCGTGCCATTGCGCTGGCATGGCAGGCAGGATACGACTCGAAGCTTTTGCGCCAGGCGGAACCGCGCATGATGCGCAAGGCGCAGGAGGTGCAGCTGGGCCAGGATCTTAAACTTGCCATGGAAAAGCGGAATCGAATCAAGCTAACCGACTGTCTGAACGCGGCGACGGAGCTGGGGCTAACGGCGGCTGACTTCGAGCTACTTAAAGGCGCCCTGGAGCTCGAACGCGAGCTCGAGGAGGAAATTCGCAAATCGCAAGACGAGGCGCGGCCCGGACACACAAACAAGATGCAGAACGTGATTGGAGAGCTGCACCGCAAGCTGATTGGACATGATCTAGTGAAACTGCAAGAGACTGTCGTCAGGGAGGCCGCGAGCGCAGAAGCGTCCATGGCAGATAACGCGAAGCGGCTCTCGAACGCTCTGCGACGTCTGGACAAGTGCAAAGCCATGATTACGAGCTCTTCCAAGCTGACGGAGCTGCAAGAGCTGCAAGCGCTAATCCACGACGTGAGCCCTCAGAATCAAGAGGCCACCGTGAAGCTGCTTACGGAGCAGGTGGAGAATCTGCGCGAAGATAACACGCGACTGATGATGACGCTGCGCAGCAGCAGCGGAGGGGCCGTGGTGTATCTTTCGGAAAGTTCGGCGACTGATTCGGCGCTCGATGCCGAAGCCGTGGTGGCGGAAGTGAATGAGCTTCGAGCGCGGGTTGCGGAGCTGGAAGAGAATGAAAAGTTTTTCAATGAGCGTGTTGAACAGGCTGCCAAGTATGGTGCCGAGTGGATGGAGGGCAAGAAGAATTCCGAGATCGAGGAGATTACGACGAAGCTTACCGAGCAGGTCGAGGCAGCCAAGGGCATGTCTGAGGAAGAAGTGGAACGCACGGTGAAGCGGCGTGTCATGGAAGCACAAAAGAAGGAGCGTCAGGCGAAATTAGCAGCGCTCGAAGGTCTCGAGAAGAATCTGAACTCACGTCACAATGAGGCGATGGCGCAGCTGCAACGGGAGTACGACGCATTGCTAGCGGATCGCAACGAGGCCTATGCAAGGTTGGAACATTACGATCAAGAAAGGTATGATCTCACGCTCCAGCTTGAAAACGCTCATGTAAAGATTCGCCAGATGGACAAATTACTTCGTATGCGTGGCTAAGATTCTTACGCGAGCGAGAATGTGAGCGCGAGTGTTTCTCTTCTCTTGCTTTCTGATGACGGTGGTCGACAAACTTTTTCTTTTTCTTATCTGTGCCATGAATGAATTTTTTCCCTTTTTTGGGCCGTCTGACCAAGAAGCAGGCAAGCAAGCAAGCAAGCAAGCAAACAAACAAGTAAACCAAGACAAGTGGCTTGAATGCGTTCAAAAAAAAAAAAAGACAAACACAAAGAGTAGGGGAAAAATACTATGTAATACGATCTTTTAGCCCGCCCCCTCCCGCCATTCGCTGTCGGGTTAGGACAAGGTTCACTTTCTTAGAGCGCGTTGGTGGGCTCGTAGACAAAGGCAGCATCCTCGGTCTCGAGGTCAATGCGCGGGTCGTTGCGCAGGGCGTTGAGACGGCGCAGGTAGCAGGCACCACGGAGGATTTGCAGGTTGATCTGGACGACACAGGGGTACTCGTTGGAGACAGCGGGGTCGAGGTAGGTGCCCTTGATGAAGTCGTTGAAGGCGCCAATGGCCGGGCCACACCAGACCTGGTAGTCCATGACGCGGTCCGGGGCGCCCATGTTGGCCCAGCGGCTGGCAAGACCAAGGTACCAGCGGAAGCAGAGCGACATCTTGAGCTTGGGGTCGTGCTCGGCGCGCTGGATCTTCTCCGGGTTCTTGAGACCGTTAATGTAAAAGTCCTTGGTCTCCTCCCAGACCTCCTGGAGTGCGCGCTTGAAGATACGCTTCTCGATGCGCTCGAGCTCGGCAGGAGGCATGGAGTCGAAGGAGTCGTACTTGCAAAAGAGCTCGTAGAGCTTGTTGGCGCGCGAGGGGAACATGGTTCCCTTCTTGAGGACCTGGAGCTTGACGCCCTCCTCGAACATGTCGGCGGCCGGGGCCATGCAGATATCCGAGTAGGTGGCCTGCGAGAGCTGCTTGCGCACGTTGTCGCAGGTGCCGGACTGCTTGGCGACCTGGTTGACAGTGCCGGTGACGATGAAGGCGGCGCCCATGGTGAGCGCGGCGGCGGCGGCCTGCGGGCAGCCGACGCCACCGCCGGCGCCAACGCGGACGCGGAGGTGCGCGGGGTAGCCGCACTCGCGGTGCAGGCGGTTGCGGAGGTTGATGATGAGCGGGAGGATGACGTGGATGGGGCGGTTGTCGGTGTGGCCGCCCGAGTCAGCCTCGACAGCGATATCGTCGGCGACGGGAACGCGGCGCGCGAGCTCGGCCTGCTCCTGGGTGATCTCGCCCGAGGCGATGAGCTTCTCGAGGAGGTGCTCCGGGGCCGGGCGGATGAACATCTCGGCGAGCTCGGTGCGCGAGACCTTGCCGATGATGCGGTTGCGGATGTTGACCGAACCGTCGGCGTTGCGCGAGAGGCCGGCGGCGCGGTAGCGCACGACCTGCGGGGTGAGGGTCATGAATGCCGAGGCCTCCACCACAGTGACGCCCTTCTCGAGGAAGAGATCGACGTTGCCCTTCTCGAGGTTGCTGTCAAAAGGCGAGTGGATGAGGTTGACGGCGTAGGGGCCCTGAGGCAGGGCGGCCTGGATCTTCTCGAGGGCGGCGCGCACGTGGTGCATGGGGAGGCCGCCGGCGCCAAAGGAGCCGAGGATCTTGCGCTTGCCGGCGGCGATGACGAGGTCCGCCGAGGCAATGCCCTTGGCCATGGCGCCCGTGTACAGCGGGGCGACGACGCCGTAGGTCTCCATGAAGGAGCGGTCACCGAGGTCGCCGAGCGTGCAGGGCTGCACGATGGTGGCCTGGCCGGAGGCCACGTCGGTGTGCTTCTTGAGCTGGCCGCTGGTCGGGTCCTGCGAGAGGTAGAGCGGGGCATCGAGCTCGAGGAGCTCGGTCTTGAGCTGCTTGAGGTCGATGGTCTGGGCCGGGCCGGAGGCGACAGCGGGGCTCGAGCGCGTGCGCTCGACGGACGAAGCCGAGGAGCCCACAGAGGCGGCGGAGGAGGCGGCGGCAGGGGCCTCACCGGAGGCGATGCGCACGCGAATGTTGCTCACCGAGTAGACGCGGAGGCTGTCGGCCCAGAGGAAGCCGTCGGCGACGAGGTCGACAACGCCGTCGTGGGCGTCCACGGACACGATGTGGACCTCCGAGTCCATCTTCTTGCTCTTGGGCGTGAGCTGGCCGCGGTACTTCCAGCTGATCTTGCCCGGGGCGTGCACAAAGGTGGGGTTGGCAATGCCGTGCTTGCCAGCGAGATCCTCGTGGGCGGCGATGGCCTCGACGAGCTGGAACATGGACTCGACACCGAGACTTCCGGGCATGACCGAGTCAAACCAAAAGTGGCACGAGAAGAACCAGTCGTTCGGGTTGACCGTCTTGGAACCGTGGGCGTAGCCGAGGCTCTTCTTGCCGCTGCCGGAGACAATGTCGACGGCGTCGAGGTACTGGCCCTGGTCCGTGCGGCGGTTGAGCTGGGCGCCGCTGGGGGCGTTGGCGAAGATGGCGGTGCGGCCGCTGCCGTTGGGGCGCACGTCAAAGGAGGAGACCTGCGAGGCCGGAACCTTGTTCTCAATGAACCAGGGCTCCGACTTGCGGCCGTTGTCGAGGCCGGCCTGGGCGGCAAAGACCTCGGGCACGAACCAGCCGAACGAGGTCGAGCCCTTGTAAAAGAGCACATCATCGACGTAGAGCTCAAAGGTGAAGCGGTGGACGCCCATCTCGCCGAGCATGCTGTAGCCAGTGCACTTGGTGACGTTGCGGATAGTCTTGCCGCGGTAGTCGAGGTCGGCGCGCACGAACTCGGCGTTGGCGTCGAGGTTGCGGAAGAGGATGTCGTCCTTCTCCATGGTCAGGGGCGCCTTGAGCACCGAGGTGAGCACACCCGAGGTCTGGAGGGCGATCTCCATGAGGATCGAGTACGGCATGTGGGCATCGTTGCAGGCGCCCTTGTAGAACCAGGCGTCCGCGGGGCAGTCGAACTCGCCGACCATGGTACCCTTGGAGGGGTCGAGGTCGATGTTGCGGTAGTTGACGTGCTTGAGGTCAGACACAGACACGGCGCGGGTGACGAGAGCGAGGTCCCAAGCGGGGCTGCGGCTGGTGTTCGAGTCGTCGAACTTGGCGAACTCGGGGCCGAGGCACATGCTGACCTTGCCGGCCATGAACTCGGCCATGTTGAACCAGGTGAGCGGCATCTTGCCCGGGGTGTGGTCGTTATCGTTGGGGTTGCCGGGGAAGGGCGTAAAGGCGATGTTGCGCGGCTTGTAGGCCGAGGGCGCAAAAGAGGGCGTCGGGTTGCCCGGGATGCGGGCCATGGGGTGCCAGGACATCTCCTTGGGGGCGAGGGCGTCGCCCTTGAGGATGTGCTCGGGAAGGGCAACGGGCTTGGGCGCAAGAACATCGGCGCTGAAGGCAGGCTTGGCCGGGGCGGCGCTGGCGCTGGCGCTGGCGCCGGAGGAAGCCTTGGAGGCCTCGGGGCCGACAGTGGCGGCGCCGTTGGCAAAGACGGGCTGAACCTTGGAGGGGTTCTTGTTGGTGGAGCGCTTCTGCATCTTGAGAGCGATGCCCTTAAAGTCGACGACGATCTTCTTGTTGAGGTCGCCCTTGCCGTAGTCGCTGATGCGGTCGAGGCTAAAGTCCTGGCCCTTTTCGAAGTCGACATCAATGATGTTGACGTCGGCAATGGCGTACGGGTCGTTGTCCTCGTCGAAGCCCATCTCCTTGATCTCCATGACGTAGACGAGCTTGCCCTTGTGCGGGGAGATTTGGCCGCGGCAGCGGACCTTGTTGGGGTGGCCGTTGACCGGGCGGAAGTCAAAGGGTCCGGTGGTGAGGTGGAGGCCGAGCCAGATCATGTACATCTTGAGCATCTGGCTGCAGCCGTCGGAGACGAGGGATCCGGCCATGACCTGATCCTTGACAAAGTGGCAGGGAAAGTACCAGTGGTCGCGCTCGAGGATCTTTTCACCGACGAGCTGACCGAGGCCGTAGACACCGCCCTTGTGGTCAATGCTGGTGACGCGGTCAATCATGAGCATCTTACGCGCGCAGAGTTTGTAGTTGATTTCCGGCATGCCGTTCTTGGAGCCAAAGACGGATGCCCAGTCCTTGTCGACGAGGGTCTGCATCTCCTTTTCGTTGAGCTTGGTCTTGTGGAGGCAGGGGGCGACGGCGTAGGGGGAGACGTCCTGCTTTGGGATCTTGGCGCGGGCGGCGAGGTCGCCGCGGGTGAAGACGACGCCCTTGCCGGCGTCGAGCTCCTCGTTGGTGAAGAAGCCGGCGCAGCCATCGCGCATCTCGATGAGGAGGCGGCCGTTGACGTAGCAGTCGTACTCGAAGAAGAACATGGAGATGCCGCCGTCGAGACGCTTGGCGAAGCCGGTGACGCGAATGTCGTACTCGAGGGTCTCGCCCTCGTGGGCCACGCCGTAAAAGGTGAGCGTGGTGTTGAGCAGGCGGTAGACGCGGTCGCCCTGGTTCTGGAAGTCAATGCCCATGTAGGAGATGAGCATGAGATCGCACTGGCCACTCTCGACCAGGACGGCCCAGGGGCAGTCTCCGCCCTCGGAGAGCTCTCCGTTGACGGGGAGATCGTACTCGGTGACCATGCGGGCGCCGACGCGGTAGTTGTTGACCTCGGCGTCCATGAGGGTGACGCGGGTCACGAGCAGGTACTCGCGGGCGGGCAGGCGCACGCGGCGCGGGTACTTGTCGATGACGGCGAACTCGGGTCCGAAGACCTTGGCGATGTCGCCCTCTGCGAACTCGAGGAGTTCCTCATAGTTGAACACCTCGGTCTTGCCGCTGGTCAGCTCCTCCTTGGTCATCTCCCAGCATGGCTTCTTGTTCGTCTTGACACGGAGCGCCATCGTCTCTGCCGCTTTTTCTTTATCTCCCTCTCGTGGCTGCTGCTGCTGCTGCTGCTGCTGCTGCTGCTGCTGCTGCTGCTGTGATTCCGCAGCGGTACTAGTGATCTGCGGCGCGGGCTCGGGCTCGCGGCCGGCCTCTGCTCGCTCTGGATCTCGATTGGGTTCTGCCTCGGGCTCCGCCGCCCGCTCCCGCTCCCGCTCCCGGCCCTGCTCCTGCTCCTGCGCCTTGTCCTGCTCCCGCCCCTGCTCCGCGCGGGGCCTTCCGCCCGCCGACGCCGCCGGCCTTGTCG
>KN805415.1:201060-247071 GCA_000818945.1 Schizochytrium sp. CCTCC M209059
CAGGGCCAGACGCCCGCGGCGGCCGCCAGCGCGAGCGCCAGGGCCGCCGCCAGCGCCGCGGCCGCCGCGATCGTCGCGGCGCCGGGGGCCTCGATCGCGCCGAAGAGGAGCGCGGAAATGGTGCCTTCGTCGAGTACTACTCTCTAGGGAACGCGATGCGATGCGATGCGGTGCGAGGCGACGCTAGGATGGGCCCGTACGGCGCTCTTCGTTTCGGGCTCGCGGAGATCCGCGCGGGGAATCAAGGTCTGCACTGCGAGCGATGCGCGCACTGCGGCGCGTGCGTGAGGCGCGCTCTCTGGCCCTCTGGTGCCTGCCTGGCTGGCTGCCTGGCTGGCTGGCCGCCCTGTCGCCCGTCTGTGGCTCCCGGCGAGCGATGCGTGCATGCGATGCGATGCGATGCAGACGTATGCGGATGGCGGCAGATTCACGCGCTCCTGCTTCCCGCTGTGGACCTGAAAAAGGAAAAAGGCATCCAACCATCGTTCATTCATCCCTCGATGAATCCATCCAGTTTATCTCTCATTCGATCTCTCCACGCGGACTGGAAGCGGCAGCGGCCAGCACGCCGGCCTCGTGGCAAAGCCTGCGCGCAGAAGCAGCAGCAGCAGCAGCAGCAGCAGCAGCAGCAGCAGCAGCAGCAGCAGCGAGCGCCAACGTGGCAGCGGGCGCGCGTGCCGTCATCGCCGCCAGCCCTTCTCAGCGGCGTGCCGGGGCCGATCTTCTTTCGTTGGTGGTGGCGTGAGAAGGAAAGAAGAAAGCGGGAGAGCTCGAAAGCAAGTAAGCAAGCAAGCCACAGCCACAGCGCGAACCAGTGACTCGCGTCGCGTCGCGTCGCATCGCATCGCATCGCATCGCATTGCTCCAGGCTGAGCAAACCCTCGCCGGCACGGCGGGCGGGATGTATGTACGTATACAAACGTACGTACGTATACGCACGGAGAGGAGAGGAGAGGAGAGGAGAGGAGAGGCCGGGGCGTGGACCGGACCGCCTGACAGAGAGCCAAGAGAGAGAACCAACCACCAAAACTTTTGAAGAAATCAAAACAAAGAACACCGACCGGCCAACACTTTCCGGGAAAGAGAGAAAAACAAAAACAAAAGAAAATCCAAATGAATCCACCCAACTCCAGCTGCACGCTCGGACAAGGCCGCGCTGACCAAGCCAAACCAGGCCAGGCCAGGCCCCGCCGCGGCGACGTCTCCCTCCCTCTCTCTCCCTCTCCCTCTCCCTCGCTCCGCTCCGCCGCCGCGCCTCGCAGCGCGCCTACCTTCTTGATTCGCGGCAGCGTCTCTCTCTCGCTCGCATCGTGCTTGCGTACTCACCCCTCCCACAGCCGCTCCCCGCAGCCGCTCACTTCGCCGGTAACCCGGTCCTTAAACCCCAAAGCTCTGCCCGCCCTGCCCGCTCCGAGTCTGCCCGTTCTGCTCCGCGCTGCTCCGCCCCGCTCTGCGCTGCTCCGCGGCCGCCCTCCCGCCGCGCCTGCGCGCTCTTCCTCCGCTGCGCTGCTGGCTGGCTGGCCGCGAGAGGGCCGACGTCTGCGGCGGTCTTGGCCGTACGGTATCGCGGCAATACCGTGCGCGCCGGGGGCCTAGGCGCGGCGCCAGCGGAAACGCTAGGCCCGCGGCGGCTACCTGCGAGCGCATGACGCAAGGGCATGCGTAGTCTCGCGCGCCGCCGCCGACGTAGGCCGCTGACGAAGACGGAAGCCGCCGCCGCCACCCGCCTTCTGCTGCCCGCCCAGCCCCGCGCGGGAGCGAGGCAACCGCGGAGGGAGACCGCGGCCGCCTTCCCGTCGCCGGGCGGCGGGCGGGCGCTTGCTTTCGCAGCGGCAGTGCGCGCGTGCGAGCGGGCGTGCGTACGTGCGTGGAGGAGGCGGAGGTTTGGAGGACATGATGGATGTGAAAGAAGCAGGGGCCGCGGCAGGTCCGCAGTGACCCCGCGGCGCACGCCCCGCCGAGATCTGATCCGGAAATTGCGAAGCGGCTTGCGTCATCCGCCGAGCGTGCAGCAGCATGCCATTGGTCCAGGGCAGCACCGCACGCAGCGCGGAGAGAGGGGCGGTGGCAGGAGAGAGGGAGGGAGGGAGGGAGGGAGGGAGGGGGGGAGACACTGGCAGGAGGAGGAGCGAGCGGCGGAGCGCACGCGACCAATGGGAGAGAGAGAGAGGTAAAAATGTTCTTTCGTTTAGGTTTGGGTTTAGCTCTTGCCTTACCAGAAAGAGGCTGCACGATGCGAAAGGCTTGCGTCGTTCGCACGAGCGACGCATGGAGGGATGGCAGTAGACCTGAGGGGGAAAATGTATAATACACCCGCCGCCGCGATCATATGTGGGCGCGTGCGCCACCACGTGCCAGGTGAAATACAGCGTTTCATCATGCGGCAAGCTGCGGACCCATCCATCCTGTGGAAAAGTCTGCATTCTCTTGCTTTCCTTGCCCTTGCGGCTCTTTCGTTAACTACCACGGTCACTCGCACACATCCCGTCAACTTGCCAAGAACCATCCATGTACGTATACCAGTATACCGGTACGTAACCTGCTCTCCTTGTCCTTGATTTTCTTTCGCCCATTGCCACAGGCCCACCTCCTCAAATAAGACTCGGCGCCTGCTTTCATTTGTCTGTGGGCGGGCAATTGCTGCTCTTTACATTTAAACTTGCAAGTCGTTCGTTGTCACTTTATTTCCATGGTTGTCGCGTTGGCCTACGGTCGTGGTGACCTGCTTTTATTCTCAGATCCTAGTCGAAGAAAAAAAAGCGTTGGCTGTCGAATGTTGAGGGTGAGTGCCGGGGCGTGATGCTGATGATGGCCTCCAAAAATCAAGGTTGAGACCCTGCATCAAGGTGTTGGCTGTCAGGGGGAATATAATCAATGACAAGAGCTGAGCGTGATGAAAGGCTGCTGTCGATCAAGGGTTTGTCAACGATCAAGGTTTTGCACAATCTCAAGGTCTTGACAAAACAAATCAGGAAAGAATCCGACGAGACGACCAAGATTTTGACAATCGAGAGTTCGAGAATCCACCAGACCTTGGCAATCGAGAGCCCCGCAATCAGGAACTCGGCAATTTTGTCTATTTCTGAAAGCTCGGCAAGCCAGAGCTCGACAACAAAGAGCTCGATTCATCGGAATCGACAATCCAGAGCTTGGCAATCAAGATCTCGTGAATCAAAAGCTCGACAATCCAAAGCTCGTAAATTGAAAGCTCGACCATAAAGAGCTTGACAATCCAAAGCTCGTCAATTAAAAGCTCGATAATCCGGAGATTGAATACGCACGACTCTGCTTGACAACAGTACACTCAAGGTCTTCCCCACGAACCAACCTCCTTATCGAGGGCTTTCTCTTTGCTCCATGTTTTCTTTTCTTCCTTTTCATTATCTCACGACATCAAACAAGGTCATACAGCAAAAACAGTCCAAGCGAACCCTCTCTGCAATGCATTGGTTCACAAACAAAAGGGGTCCGGTCGGTTGTCGATTAGATAGAGTTGACGCACCTAAGGTTTGTCCTCAGTTAATGGAGGTCGCATGGCGGCGAGGCGTTCCCATAGCGGATGCTCCTCGTCAAGTTCAACGGCGTCGAAGCGCTCCTCGACAAAGACGGCAGCCGGTTGGTCGAACTTGAAGTCGAGGTAGTCAAAGAGATCC
Organism: Schizochytrium sp. CCTCC M209059; assembly: GCA_000818945.1. NCBI lineage: Eukaryota > Bigyra > Thraustochytrida > Thraustochytriidae > Schizochytrium > Schizochytrium sp. CCTCC M209059. The sequence goes on from KN805415.1 coordinate 204,714, forward strand.
ATCAAAACCTCGATATGCGCAATTTTGAGATTCTTGCGAAAAGTGATGGACTCGCAGAGCACGCTGCTCATGGTGTCCGGCATGAGAGCCTGGACCTCCTCGCGAGAACCACCACGCTGCTCGACCATCTTGATCATGTTCTGAAAGCCACTAATCATGTGAAAGTGGCTGATGCCCTTGAAGCGCAACTCCGCAAAGGTATTGCAAAAGGCGCGCAGGGCCTCGTCTGAAAGCTGAATGTCGTGGCGAAGGCAGCCCCATACCGTGTCGGAGATCCACATGGCTTTGGTGTGAGGCGCCGAGGCCTCAATCTCTGCGCGAATAAGGTCTGAGAGCGGCTCGCCATTGGGCGCATGCTCGGCAGGGTTAATGTTGAGCTTGGCCATGCCGTCGAGAAGCATGGCGAGATACTTTGGCCGAAAGTTCTTCTCACGCAGGCGCACGTCCGTCGCGTACGTGAGCGTGTCGAGAACGCGCTCCGGCATGCCAAAGACACGGCGGTGGTTGGGCGAAAGCTCCCGGTTGCGAATGGCGAGCGCGCGCAGGGCGGCCGCGACGCACGCGCCGTCGAGCTGGGGCGCGTACTGGAGCACGGCACCCTGCAGAGACGCCAGACGGCCCTTGTTCTCGTAGTAAATGAACTTGTCGTGCAAGCGCACGGGCTTGATCGGCTTGATGCGCACAGGCCTATTGCCACGGTTCTTCTCGACGCGGCGCTGCACCTTGAGGTCGGCCTTGGTCACCTCCTTGATGCGGCCGTCCACATGCGCGGGCCTTTCCCAGGGCGCCGTGCCGTGCGGCTGTGGCAGCGGCGAGGGAGGGTCGCGCTTGGGGACGTGATGCACGGGTCGCGCAAAGCGGCGCACGCCCATACTCGCCTCCACGCGAGCGCCGTTGTTCACGCGGGCGCCGACGCTCGGCAGGCCTGCCGCCATGAGCCGCACGCCAGTGTCATGCAGACCTTTTGCGCCCGCAGGCGCCGCGCGACTCGCCGCCGTCCGCAGCATCCTCTCTGCGCGCGCGCTTTTTGCCCCTTCGCTGCTCGCCGCCGCGCCGCAGTCCCTTCGCGCGCGCGACCAGAAACCGGTCTTGCGCAGCAAGCCTCCCGCGCGCTCCAGCTGCCTGGCTGCTGCTGCGTCCACCAACCGCGCAAGTCGGCTATACCGCGGCCCTAGGGCGCTATTCGTCGATGCCGCACTTGTTGACGCCACTTTGCCGACTTGTTCAGGTGAGCTAACCTACCTGCTGCAATGGAGTACTAGTAGTAGTACGTATAGAGCGGCGTAATGGTCGAGTATGTTGTTGAGACAAAATGAGCGTCGCGAGAAGCGTGCAGCCGGATCATTGCTGCGTTAAACTTGCTGCGCATGAGGCGAGTAGGTGCAGAGAGCAGCGCAAGAACGACAAATGGAGGCGAGACGGAGTGAGGAGAAAAGAAGAAAAAGACAAGAAGACAAGAAAAAAAAAAAAGAAAAAAAGAAGAAAAGTAGGGCGGCCAGGCGGGACGATTGCCATCGTCGTCAGTATGAATCGATGATGGATCTGTTAACGGGAAGGAAAGGGTAAAGTGGAGGGAGTCAAGCGCTTAGGCCATCGGGTTGTACAGCTTGAAGTGGACGTTGAGCTCCGGGACGTAGTTGACCTCACCGGCGGTAATGTTGAACCAGATGGGGCCATCCTGACCCTTGGGGATCATGCCGACGGTGCGCTCGTGCATCTCGGAGGGGACCATGATGGGGTTCTCGTAAGAGCCCTGGCCCTTCTCCATCTGAACCGGCTGGCGGTTGAAGTACTCCTTGCCCTCGGCGAAGGCCTTGAGCTCCTCGCGCTCACGGCCGGTGGCCTGCTCGGCGTCATCGGCGATCACCTCGGGCTTGCCACCGGGGCCCTGCGAGAGGGGGGGCTGCTTGTAGCCAGCGAGGCCGCGGACCTGCATCCGGGCGCCGAGGCGCATGGTGCGCGAGCCAGCAACACGAAGCATTTTGCTATAAATTTGGTAGGGAAACTTGTGTGTGTGAAAGTACTAAGACTAATTTCTGCGTGAGATCGAACACGAGCAGCAACACGTTAGTGATTCATCGTTCTCCTTGTCTGTCCTCAAGTTTACCCAAGCCAGAAGGAAAGAATGCGAGAGACTAGCAAGGAAAGCAAGGCCAGCTGGCAGCAGCAAAACGGGCGAGGGAAACTACTGCATATGCAGCCGAACGGACGAGGTCAGCCTGGCCGCTTGCCTTTTTCGGGCACACGGGGCACCGACGGCGCCACGTCTCGGCACCTCTACGCGTCTTCATCTCCCCTTCCCCGTCTGCGCCGCCCGCGGCCTCTTCTGTCCTCGTCGTCGCGAGCGAGCCACGCCCGCAAGCAAGCCGTCCGCGGCCGTCCGCAGGCAGCTCGCGAGCTCGTCCATCTTCATCATCTTTCCCATCTCCTCTCGCCGCCTCCGCCTCGTTTGCTCTGCTGCTGCTGCTGCTGCCGATTGTGGTGCAGCGAGGCCGCAGAAACGGGCGCCAGTGGACGCCAGAGGCGCACCTTTGCTGCCGGGCCCAGTCGCGGAGCAATGCGCGCCCCCACCTAGAGCCACTGCGACCAATTTCGCCTTGCTTTTACCCCTCGGGAAAATAGTTGTGAGGAGATAATGTAGCCCGAAAGTATAGTTTTCCCGAGAGGTGAAAGACTGGGGAAAGAACAAGAAGAGAACGCTGTTCTCTGGGATGCCGGGCCCGGCCGACCGGGGCCGCGGCCGCGGGCAAAAGGGGGAAGGCTTACGTTTGGCGGAGAAGCTTGGCAAGATCACCTAGCTGGGTAATTGGCTGGACATGCATGTTCGTTTGTTTTCACAAAATCAAAAGAGCAACCGAATTTATTGACGAGTCACATAAGTGTTTGCCTCCCCTCCCAAAAAAAAGAAAATGCGAGCCATTCCCATGAACGATCTGCGTGCATGGATAGCTCCACGCACTCGCCTCTTCCTATAGCAAATAAGGAAGCTCTTCACATTCTTTTTTCAACATACATCAAGTAGCCTATTAAAATCGTCAGCCAGAGTGAGAAGAGTCCTCCGACTCAAACGCCAGCGTCATAAGTGCGGACGCGCTCGCGAATGCCCGCGCGGCACACGGGACAATCCTTGATGCGCGTGTCACAAGCGGAACACACGCTGCGATGACCGCATGGCACGTAGCAAACCGCAATTGGAGCGTGCATGCAAACGAGGCATCGCGGACTTGCCTGCTTTTGGAGACTTTCGATCTTGGACGTGAGCTCATCGGTGTGACGCGCAGATGCAAGTCGAGCGCGGTGCTGCGCGTCGAGCACGGTCATGAGTTTCGCCCGACGACCCTCGAGAGAGCGCACTTGCTGATCGAATTTGCCCAAAACCTCAGAGACGTGCGACTCCCATCGCTGACACTGCATCGAAGCAGCACGAACCATGCTGCGAACTTGCAACACCTCTCGTTCCAAGTGGGCGCGTCTATTGCTTTCGTCCTGAAGTTGGCTCTGCAGGCGAAAGGCCTCGTTTTCGGCGCCCGTCAACTGGCTCGACATGGTCTGCGCGATAGTTTCGATCTTGGCGCGATCATTCTTTTCCTGCGTGGCTACGGCCAAGAGCTGATTTGCGCGTTCATGGGCAGACTGACGGTCCTGATTCGCCGTTTGGAGCTTAAGGTGTGCTTGCTCGAGCGCTTCGCGCAGCGAGGAAGCTTCAGATGCAGAGGTTTCCTTTTCGGCGTGCAACACGGCGATGCGCTCTTTAAACGACTGTGATGTGGCGGCAGAGGCGTCCACGGCCTGTGAGTGCTCGCCACGAACATTGTCGACAATGATCTCAAGCGCTTGCACTTTGAGACGTAGTGCGCTTACTTGACCTCGGAGATCCTCTTTTTCCATACATTCACGTTCGCGCAAGAGGCTTGACTCCTCGTTGTTCACCTCTTGCGGCCCCTGCAACAGGACGGATGCAGACTTTGCGGTTGCGTTCGAGGTCGTTGCCTCAGCATCTCGCATGGCAGGTGGCTGACTATAGCGATCCGTCAGATGCGTTGCTATGGAGCCCGATGACATGGATGAAAGCGAGATCACGCTTAGACTCTTTGCATGATCGAGAGGAAGCTTGGGTCCCTCAGCAATATCAGAAGCAGTGGTCGAATCGGGCGCAGCGCTTTTCGGCGGCGCTGATGCCGAGTTCGAGGCTGTGCTTTTGCAATCGCCCCGAAATGCACTCTCCGCGAGAGAGGGGCCGTCGTCCATGGAAGGAGACACCTCGGTCACCTCATTGGTGGATTCCCTGTCGTTACTCTCGTTCGCGTTGACGTCAGCCTCGATGTCACCTCTGGGCAGCGTCCTTCTATGCTTCACGTGGCTTCCCATTCTGCTTCGTTCTGCGAGATTCTCTTCGGTCTCATCGCCGGCGTCTTCATTCACGTCATCATCCTTGTCGACTTTTTCGTCGTCGGAAGCGCTACTCTTGCGATCATCGAAGGCATCGTGAGTAGCTTCTTGCGCTTGGCGCTTTCGTTTGCGCAAGACCATGGAAGGCTGCAGCGGCACGGAAGAGAGACTCTTTGCTTCATGTTCGCTTGTAGCGCTTTTGGAGTCACTTTCTGGCGCCTCATCTTCGTCGCTGTCCTCAATAACAATGACTTCCTGGTCCACTTGTTCGTTTTTGCGCTGGTCGATGGCAGGCTTTTGCTTGATCGAGGGTTTACTTTTCGTTTCATCAAAGCTCGTTGCGAGTTCACAGAGCGCCGGCGCTGACGCTTGCGGAGCGCTCTCAGCGTTCAAGCTGTCGTTTGTCTCTTGCTTTTCCTCATCGTGCTTGGACTTTTCATTATCGTTTTGCTTCGCATCAAGATCCTCGTCCTGTTTAACATTGCAATTGACACGTGTCAGTCCAATAGCTTCGTCGTCGTTGTTTTTGTTGTTCTCGTTGTCGTTCTCCTCGTCGTTATTGTTGTTGTTGTCCTCGTTGTTGTTGTTGTTGTTTTTGTCCTGTACAGAGGGCGCTTGGATTTCCGTCATTTCGGGAGGGATTGTATTGCGCATTGTTGACTCGTAGGCCATGGCACTGTCTTCGGTTGCTGCCGCTTCTGCATCTGCGCGTATTACGCGTTCGACAAGAGCAGCCGCTGTGGCTGCATTCGCAGCGTCGACGGCATCGCGCGAATTTTCGTCTTCGTCGACATCCATGGGGTCATCGCCAAGTTCGTGCTGGAGTTTGCGCATCGCCGCGAGCTCAGAAGACGAAGACAAAGACGGAGGATTTTTAGAAGAAGAAGAAGAAGAAGAAGAAGAAGAAGACGCGGACGACGCGGTTGCAAAATCTGGGACTGGCACCAAGGATACAAGACATGTCTCGATGCTTGCCTCGCTGGGTTCAAGCACACGCCGCGCAGTATCAAGATGGTCATGTAAAGGCTCAGTGAGATCATTGGCCAAAAGACGAGCAGGATCCTGCGCGAGACGAAAGGCGTCCTGCTGGCGGGTACGCCAAGTCGAAAGGTCCGCGTGAAGGGCGCAAAGTGCAAGTTCGGGATAATGTAGGCGATCGACTTTGTCAGTATCATGATGATGCCTGTCGTTGTATCCAGCAAAGGAGCTGGTGGAGCTGCTGTTGCTGGCGGTGCGAATGCGATAGATGTCGACGTCGTCGTCTTGGTCGTCTTTGTAGTTGCTGTTGCTGCTGTGGTTGAGACGAGGACGCAATAAGCCGAGGGCGCGCGGGCGCTCGGGCGTGGTGGAGGTCTCGAGGAGAGACTTTCTCGGAAGCGGGGCAAGTCGCTCGAGAATCTGGCCGCGAACGTCGTACGGGTGGCGCTGCGTCGCAAAGTTCTTTGCACGGTCGCCCTCGAGCCGCTCGTCCCCGTCCTTGGGGAGGAGGGCCTTGCCCGTGCGCGCGCGGAGTTCGAGACGCATCGGCCGCCTTCGTGCCGTTGGCAGGACGGGCGGCGGGCCGCTGATGACCATGGCGCTGGGCCCGTCGCGCTCGGCTTCCCAGCGGCGGCGCGCGAGGCCGCCGCCGCCGCCGAAGTCCGGCGCGTCTGCGCGCATCGCCCGGCCGCGTCTCCTCTCCTCGCCGGCCTTGTCGTCTTGCTCGGTCCCTCGCGTCGCTCGCGTGGTGTGCCTGTCCGCCGCGGCTGCTACCGGGTGTCTATGATAAAGCGTAGGACCGCGCTCTCAACAAGCAAGTGGGAAATTTCCATTTTCGAGGCATTTGGGGAAAGCGCGGGGAAGAATGAATGAATGAATGAATGAATGAATGAATGAATGACCCAGGTCAATGACTGCATGATGTGCTTGTGAAAAAGAGAGGAGAGGACGGGAGAGGAGGCTGCGTCGACGGCGGAACACTTGTCGAGCTTGGCCGGCTTTTGGGCATAGGAGGTGAGCGGAGCCATTGTGTTCGCTTGAGCTTGTCGAATACAAAACGTACATTTACGCGATAATGTGAGGAAGAGGTTTGTTTCTCTCCGACGTCGAAGTCCGAGGAAGTCAATCATCCTTTTTGTAAAATTGAAAGCTTTGAGCCGGTTGAAAAGATTGGTTCTGGATAAATAAATATAGGTACCACAAAATGCTTTTTTAATTGTTTGAGAATGTGGGTAGGTTGTTTGTTATCCCTCGCTGCTGCACACAATGCTTTCCTTTTCTTCCGCTGCATGAAAAGTCTGCATGAACATGAAGCGTTGTGACTTTTGTGTACCGGTGTGTTTCGAGCCTTGCTTTCAGAAACCCGAAGCTCATAACTTATGATGGATGTTTGTATACTGTCTGTTTGATTGATTGGTTGCATTGAGCGATCCTTACCATTTTGATTTGGACTGTGCGATCGAATTCATGCAGCTGTAATGCAAGAGCAAGAAGCGGGATTAGCTGTCGTGTGAGAGCGACGCCTTGAGCGCGCGTTCTAGCTCATGCTGTTGACCAGCAGACATGCCTGGGCCGGCATCGATGATATCCTTGGGGTCTGTGGCCAAGACGTCGACAGGAAGGTTGCCTTTTTCCTCCATGCCACGAGCGTCCTCGATCGTGTTGCTGTCCTGACTGCTCGAGCGCGACTTTGCGAAAGTGTCTGCGTCTGCGTGGTCCATGTCGAAGCCGTGCATCTTCTTCTTCACGTCGCTGGCGTCATTCTCGGCGTCCTCGTGGGCGCTCTCCGGCTGTTGCTCTTGCTCTTGCTGTTCCTCTTGCTGCTGCTGCTGCTGCTGCTGCTGCTGCTGCTGCTGCTGCCCCTGCGGCAGCTCCTGCTGGTGCAGCTGCTCCATGTCGTCTGCCGTCACCGTTCTCCGCTCGCTCGCTCGCTCGCTCGCTCGCTCTCTGGTGCACAAGGTCCTCGCCGTCGCCCGCGCGCGCGTCTTAGGACTTTTCCTCTCCGCGTTTGATATTGCTCGCGCGGTCAACGCGAGTCCCCTCGAGTCGCTCTCGCGCGCCCTGGCCTGGCGTGGACACTGGCCGCGAGTCCCCTCGCGCTCGTCCTTGCCTTCTTTCTTCCGCGTCCGCGATTCCTTCCCCGCGGCGTGCGCACGAACGCTGGCGAAACGAGCTGGCTGGCGAGACTAAGCCGCTCTAGTACGGGTGAAAAAGCGTCCCAGAGGTTAGCGCTCCGCGACGGGCAGCGACTCGGAGCGATGCGGGTGCGACCTCGCGGCCCGCCGTCAAGCTTTGGAGAATGGAGGGCATCATCCGCCGTGTTTCTCCTTCCTTTTTACGCAAAACTTGCTCGCGCGAGTTGTTCAAGGATCCCTGTCACCACGATGCCCTCGCCTGGGGGACGGACGTTCTCGATGATCTATCTATCATCTCGACGAAACTAGTCAACGACTAGTCCACGACTGACTGCGTGTGCCGTAGTTCTACAAGTCCTCAACCTTCCGAACGTTCTCACCGCGCGAAGTGGCCCAAGCGCCGAAGAGGCCTATTCCCGCACGCCGCGGCGACGAAGCGCAGCCGGCACGGAGGACGAACGCGCGCGGTGACCCCAGCACGGGCTGCGGCCACGGCGGCTGCGGCGGGGAGGACTGCGCGCTTGCCGCTAGCCAGCGGGCGGGGCGGGCGGCAGCGGCGTGTGGGCGGCACGGAAAGCGGCAGCAGGGCGGAGGCACGCGGCGGCTGCCGTCGGCGGAAGTGCAGCTCGCCGCGGCACGCGGCCGCGGCGGGGCCCACGCATTATCGTTTGAGCGCGAACTTCGAAGCGAGGAGAGGAGCCAAGGCGGAGAAGAGCCGAGCTGGCGGGTTCCCACTGAAGGGATGCGGTGCGAAGAAGTCTTGTAACGCGCGCACATGGCAGGAGGGCATAGACCCACCATAACAGACCACGCGCGATGACCCTCCGGACATACCCACAGCGGACACCGGGGTCATGTCTGTCTCGCACGCACGATCTCGCGCGATTCCCGCTGATCGATCACCCGTGATCACGAGCGAGTCGCGGCCGACGCGGCAGCGGGCCGCGTCTCGTCGCGTCGCGTCGCGCACAGACAGACAGTCAGACAGACAGTCAGTCCGAGCGGCGGACGCCAGGCTGGGCGCGGCAATTGAGCGAGGCCTGGTCACGCCCGCGCGCAAGGCCGCCGTGCGCTGCACGCGCGGAACCGTGTGGCCGTCCGTCTTGGCAGCAGAGGCGGCGTCCTTTCCAGACGCCGACGCGAGGCGACGCGAGGCGAGGCGCGGAGTTGCAGGTCGGTTCTCGCGGCTGCTCCTTCTCATCTCTGCGCATCGCATGGCGTCAATCGCTTCGCAGCCCATGCATGCATGCACGCACGCACGCAGCAGCGCATCACGAGGATCGAGCGATCGGAGGAGGGAGGTAACCGGGTTTCCCGCCGCCGCAGCGCAGAGAGCAGAGCAGAGCAGAGCAGAGCAGAGCAGAGCAGAGCAGAGCAGAGCAGAGCAGAGCAGTCCGGCGTCCAGCAAGCGATCTTCGGTCGCCAGCGCGAGCGAGCGAGCGAGCGTAGGTGGGAGGGAGGGAGGGAAGGAGAACTCGAAGAGTAGCCGGCCGCCGGCGATGCGATGCGATCCTGAGCTTCCCGCGCCCCGCTCTCCGCTCGAAGAAGCTTGACTTGGGTTCTCCTCCTCCCTCCTCGTTCGCTCCTTCCCATCTCCAGCCAGCTCGAGATCACGGAGAGACCTCCCGGCGGGATTCTCGCTTTCCCTCGCTCCATGGCTCGCTCTATCCTCGCCCGCCCTTCCCGCCCGGTTCTTCTCCCCCGGTTCTTCTCCCCGGCGCCGCGCCCTGCTGCTGCTGCGCCCTCTCTCCTTGCTCGTCTCTCTCTCCCTGCCGCTCTGAGCCTCGCCGTCGCTGCGCGTCCCGCCGCGGCCTCGGAGCCGACCCGCGGCCGCGCGTCCCAGCCAGCTGCCTGCTGCCTCCTCCTCCTGCTGCTATCCTATCCGCCTGGTCCTGCCTCTGCCGGCTCGGCTCGGCCCGGCTCGGCCTCGCGCCCACCGCCTCGCACCGCACGGGCCCGCGGCGTGCGCCTCGCGAGGTTGGTCGCGGCGGCCGCTCTCGCTCGGCGCCGCCTGCCTGTCTGTCTGTGTGTCTGTGTGTCTGTCTGTGTGTCTGTGTGTCTGTCTGAGTGTCTGTCTCTGCGCGATCTTATCTTATCTTGGGCGGGGACACGGCCGCCGCGTCCCGCGCTGCGCCTCGCCGGCCTCAGCCTCAGAGAGCGCCGTGACGGCGCCTCGCCGGGGGAGAGCAGGGCGTGCCGAGAGATTGTGCGTGCGTGCGTGCGTGCGTGCGTGCGTGCCTGCGTGCGTGCGTGCGTGCGTGCGTGCGTGCTGGCTTGCATCGGCCACGGTCTGCTGCTGCTGCTGCTGCTGCTGCTGGTCGCCTCCTCGGGGATGGAGGGCGGGCGCCTGCCCGCTGCTTGGCTCCTTCCGGCTGGGCTCCTGCTTGGCTCGCCGCTGCGCCTCGCGAGGCTGAGGCGTAGGGGGTCCTAGGGCGCGGCTAGGGGCGCGGGGAAGAAGCAGGGGCGGCGGCGGCGGCGGCGGCGGCGCGGGAGAAGCAAACCAGCAACTCGAGCACTCCAAAGAATCCAAAGCAAAGACAAGCAGCTCCAAGCACCTTTCCAAGTCAACACCAGCAAGCAAGATGGCCCAGGGAGACGTTGTCAACCAGAGCACCATTGACCAGGCCCAGAACAAGGCCCAGGAGGTCAAGAACACCGCCAGCGAGAAGGCCACCGAGGCCTCGAACAAGGCCTCCGAGATGGCCAGCCAGGCCGGCAACACCCTCCAGGAGAAGAAGGAGGAGGCCTCCAACGCCGCCCAGGAGACCGCCAACACCGCCGGCCAGAAGAAGGAGGAGGCCAAGGAGACCGTCCAGTCCAAGGGCAACGAGGCCGGCAGCTCGGCCCAGGAGACCCAGGAGTCCATGGCCGAGAGCCTCCAGAACGCCAAGGATGCCGCCGTCGAGAAGGCCTCCGAGACCGCCGAGTGGGTCAAGGAGAAGACCGGCATGAACCAGTAAGGTCCTCTCTCGCCAGCGCCTTGGTGCGCAAGGTGAACTTGCCACATAATCGAATTTTTGCATTCCTCTGATTTCAGTCATTTATTTTGATTCTCTTTTTTCCACACAACAACAACAACAACAACAACAAAAAAAGTTCTCTTCCCCTCTGGCCTTTGCTGCTGCCAAAGAAAAATCAGAAGAAAAAATAAAGAAGCGAATGGCGACTTCTTAAAGAGACTCGTCTCCTCCTGGGGGGGGGGTCAAGCCAAGTTGAGAAGTCCTCTCTCGCCAGCGCCTTGGTGCGCAAGGTGAACGAACTTGCCACATAATCGACTTTTTGCATTCATCTGAATGATTTCAGTTATTTATTTTGATTCTCTTTTTTCCACACAGAAACGAATGTCTTTTCCCTTTTGGCCTTTTGCTTGCTCTTTGCTGCCAAGGAAGAATAAAAGCGAATGGCGGCGACTTGATCGAAAAAAGTCCTCGTCGTCGTTGTCGTCGTTGAAAGGTATCATATACGACTTTGCTCTTGTTCTCTTTGTCAACTTCGCCTCCACAACATGAACACTCATGCATTCGTTCCTACAATGGGTCGAGTCGTACGTGTCGCAGTTGCCAGTGGCAGCGCCTTTCCCACCCTGTCTTCCAGTTCTGACTTTGACAAGGTATGAATCCGCTGTCACCAGCAGCAGCAGCAGGCACCACCGCCACCAGCCAGCCATCACCTGTGATTACAAAACCATCCCTTCCGTGCGACCCTTCTTCTGGCTGCTTGCATCATTACACCAAGTAATAAAAGACAGCGGCGGACGAGGTCGTCGAGCCGCAGCCGGCGGCGAACCCGCTCGGACCCCGGACCGGCCGCAGCCTTGGCAACGAACGGCCAGGGAGTGGAAGTACATTGCCCGCCTGCAGCAGCCAGCTGGCTGTTTGTGTGCTGGTGCTCGACCTCTGCCTGCAGCGGTCCGCAGCCGAGCGAGGGATTCTTCGAAGCCATCGAAGGGTCGGGGACCGGGGGACGCCCGCACACCTGCCCCTTGACTCGTAGCGCCTACCTAGCTTGAACGCCAAGACTGCAGAAACGGCCTGCGTGTGCGCGTATTCGTCTCGCAAAGAGTGTGCGATTCCACGTTTTTGGCACGCGCCGATGGGCCTCCTAGAATGCTACTAGGCCAAAGTCTACAACATGCGAGGTCGCACGCGCAGGGACCGGGTACCCGGGTACTCAGGGATGGACCGCGCGTGCTCCTTTGTTTGCATGGCAGCCGGCACCAGCGAGAACTTGCATGTTGCTCGGACGCGGTGGCCGCAGACCCGTATTGTAGGCTGAGCGGAGCTCGCGACGATGAACCAGTCAGGCTACCTGAAGATCGACAATGAGACCACCGCGGAGAACACGCGCAACCTTGGCCGACTCGACGGGGAAGTGCTCGAGAGACTCGCGCAGCAAGACGGACACCTGGACGCTGCCCAGCGACGCGAACTCGTGAAAGGACTCCTCGACCACCCGCGACCATGGAGGTTCTCGCGCTTCATCAAAGAGCTCGCAGCAGTGGACCCGTACGCGGTGGAGGTCAACGATGAGAACGAAAATTTTACCTACTCCATCAAGGTCCTCAACGACAACGTGGAGAGCGTCATGGGCAAAGTCTGGGTCAAAAAGGACGATAACATAGGAGCAGAATTTGGCAAGCACGGTCACCTTCCCGATGTAGAAACCGACGGAGCGAACGCGTGCTTCGGACTCTCGAACTGCATGCCCAGGATCCGCGCAAGCGGCAGACGAGAGCGGCCCCTCGATAACACCGTGGAAAGGTGGAGCGACTTTTGGCTCTGGAAAAAACTCATCAGCACCAATCTGATCAACTTGCTTCCCGACGCCTCGTTCTCGCTGTTCGTCTTCGCCAAAGATCGAACGGGTGATGATCTGCCCATCTTTTTCATGGAGCTGCAAAAAAGACGCAAGGACGAAGCCAGCACCACGAAGCGCACGCCGCGATACGAGCTCGTCTGGGAGCTCGACCAGGTCCTGCGCAGCAACAACGACCGCATCGCCCGTCCACGGGAGGCACTTCACGCGGCCGAGTTCGCCAGTGCATACCAGAAGATCTTCTTTTACGTCAACTGGTTCGATGATATATACTCGAAGCGGCACATCACCCATGCCCTCGTCAGCGACCTCAACCGCGTCAGCAAGGACAAATGGGACGATTGGTTCGAAGAGCGTCACAAGGATGACCCCACCGACGCCATTCTTGCCATTCTCATCACCATTGTCGCCGCCATCCTTTCCTTCTCCACCGTTCTCGATCAACCTGTCATTAGCATCGTCGCCGGCATTGCCGTGGCTGGCATTGCCAGCGAGGAGTGGATCCCCCCGCGCGCCTTTCTGCTCGGCGCCGTGGCGCGCTTTCACGGCAACGAGTCCCTGAGCCTCCGCGTATACCAACGAGCAGACCGAATGCTGTCCACCAAGACAGTCTTCATCTCCCTCATTGCATCCTTTGCGGAAATCTCCGATGTCATCTTCTTTTGGCAAGGCCACACGGACAGAAGCAACAACGATTGCATCATTGCCAATCAGACCATATTGGGTGTTCCAGTCAATTGCACCGACGAATCCGCGTCGAGCTTTCCCAGCATTATGCATCCGCAGGGCGATGCGTGTTGCGCCATGAATCGATCGGATCTGACCATCACCATCGCAGCATGCTTCAACTGCATTTTGCTCATGCACACTGCCTTTGCAGGGATTTACAGCATGTACAGCCCGTCCGATTTCCCTCAAAAGCCTCGCCAGCGTCCCCGCGCCTACGTTGAAAAGGCGAGCAAAAGAGGCTTTCAAAAGTTTTTTCGCCAGAACATCAGAGACTTGCGCGCAGTCCGCGAGCGCTGCTACGTATACAGCCCGCTTAACCACTTTGCTCTCACCGAGGACGAAATCGGATCGGGACGCAATCAGCTCGCTTTTAAGAACATCAAAGGCCAAGTTGAGGATTTCGTCGACCTCGCCTCACCAGGGGCTCCCAGCGGCTACCTCTGCTACTGGATCTCGTCTCCGGCCTGTTCCAAGATTGCCGTCGACTGCCTCGTGTACGGAAAGTATAATTCACTTTACCTCCTGCCTCTTGCCTTGATCGAACAGATTCTGGGTATCGTGGGCGGTCTGCTGACCATCATCTTTGACGTTCCCGTGGCCTTGCTTCTCCTTCTTTTGGCAGGTCCCATGCAGCTCAACAAGATCAAACGCGACACCGTTCCTCGCCCCTTTATTCGCAACTGTGTCGCAGCCATTATGTACGTGTACGAGCCCGTCGACTGGTATCTCATCCTGGTGCGCTCCTACAATAGAATCATTGCAGCCCTTCTCGATCTCGACTACATCAAGTGCAGAACGCGATCTACTGCGCGTCTTTACCGCTGGGCCAATATTCGTGCGGTTCGCACAGGTCGCGCCAGCAACCATAGCTGGACTTTTGGCGAACATCTCGACTCGGGTTATTACCATTGCTCTAACTGTGTTTGCGTCAACCCGCGGACGTTTAAGATGGGACTCGTCAACAAAGATATCCGCGCTTACCTGCGCCATCGCAATCTATGGGCGAATCACCCCAACATCAAGGTCTATAAAAACCCTTTTCTCTCGTGCGGCGACAACACCGAGATCATTCCCAAGAAATCCGCAAACAACGAATCTGAGGTCCTCAAGGCTGACGAGGAGGCCAAACGTCCCGCTCTCGATCGCGAAGATGATGGCAGCGACAGCGAGGACGATCCTGACAACGACAGCGAGGACATCCCGAAACTCTTTCGTCGTAAAAAGCGCGTCGTGGACGGTCACGACTAGGCCTAGCGCCTCCTCTTTTCCGAGAGGAATAAATAAATAAATAAATAAATAAATAGACAGCGAATCTCTGAGTCAGCGCGTGTGCCTGTGTACGTATACTCATATTCTTGGTGTCCAGCCAACCACCACCCTGGTCTCGGTCGCCGCACGGGCTGCTGCTGTGCGCTGGCTGCCATCACGCATCAGCCACGACGGGCTGCGGGCGCGCGCCGTCCCTATCGGTCTGTCTGAAATTACTTTTCCCCTCCCCACCTCGCGCGTGCATGCGTCGTCAAGTCCAAGTTCGTTCTCCTCGAAACGTGTGTGCGACGTTTGCGCTTTTCCACCCAAGAGAAACTTGAAGCAGTCTGTAGAGGCGAAGAGAGTCGCAGTCTGTTGTCAACCATTGAACCGGGTCTCTGCACGTGGCAGCTGCAGCATGGGATATTCGCCCGGCTGCACAGGACGAGACGAGGGGCATCATCAGGTGCTTGGGCTGCTGGACTCGCAGCACGGAGACCAATCGCGCCGCGACTGCTCGGCCGCGGACGAATTGAAAGGGGGATGATCGGCAGGTACAAAGGAAGGCTTGGTTGGCTTGCTGCAGCTGATTGGGCGAAAGCATCATGAACGAAGGATCCGTCCGTCCGCACGCGCACGTTTCGGTTAGGTGGGTGGCAACGAACTCCTTCCTGCTGCATTCAGAGCAGCATGCGCCGTCGTGCTCCTTACGCTCGCCGACACTCTCCTTGTGTGGACTCGATTGGAGGATTTCCGCGAGTGGTGATTCTTGGTCGGGCTGTCCAGTGCATTGTTTGTTTGCAGCCCGCTTATTCACTTTCCTGTTCCCGATCTTTTTCTGGCTAACGATAGAAATCAAATGACGGGTTGCCCCAAGGAAGAAGGTGAGATCGATTGATTGTGGCCCTGGCGGCCTGTTCTGCTACTGGATCTCGGTCGCCGGGATGCTCGAAAATCGCTGTTGATTCTGGCGTCTACGAAAAAAGGTTCAATCTTCACCTGCTTCCTCTTGCCGCTGTCGAGCAGGTACGCGCTTTCGTGGGAGGCGTGCTGATGATTCTCTTTGACATTCCGGTGACCTTTCTTCTCTTTTGGGTCGCCCTGCTCAAGCAAGTCAATCACACGTGTGGCAAGACGCGGTGTCAAGAAAGGTCACCGAAATCCTTGTGTGAAGGTTTGCATGCTCGCCTACGAACCTGTGGACTGGTACTTGAAACTGGTCCAAAAGTACTATTATCTCATTTACCGAGTACTCAACCTCGAGAGAGTCAAGTGCAAAAAACGGAACCACGGCACGTCTCTTTCGCTGGGCAAAGCCGCACGCTGTGCGCACATGCCGCGAGAGCAACCATGCTTGAAGCTTTGGGAAGTGAATTGACTCGGGGTACTTTCACTGCGATGGTTGCGTGTGCGTGAACCCGCGCATTCTTCCTATAGTAATGATTAGCAAAGAATTCCGTTCCTTTGAGCGTCTGCACCGGGCGCGAGAGCAATCACTGCTGAAAATTTGGATACGATATTGACACGAACTATCACCTCTGTGACGACTGCGTCTGCAATAATCCGTGCATCTTCAATATGGGCATTGTTAGCATTCACATTCGCGCGAACCGGCGTCATCGAAACCTCTGGGGCGAACATCTCAAGACGTACACCAATTCCTTTCTTTCCTGTGACGACGACACGCCCCTTCTCCCAGACGCCGAGGTATTAGAAGAGATGGGTCCGGTCAAGAGAAGAGAACGTAATGATACTGTTAAGAATCTGGAAAATCCGCACGAAAGTGATGATTACGAGCCGAGTTCTGACGACGACGCGGCACGTCATTGGCCGTGCTGTACGAAACAGAAATGAAGACAGCATGAAATGAGGCAATTAAGCTTTATACTAACCGTTCATCTTTCTTACGTAGTGTCCGCATCTCGACGAAACTGCGCAAAAGAGTTGCATGCGCAGCTCGGCGTTATCAAAATCCCACCTTTACTCGTTTGATGTCGATATACTTGTTGCGCTCCTCTTTTGGAAGGCACACCACCTACAATTTGTCATCCCCGCGCAATAACACCAATGCGCATCAATGTAGTGCGTGAAAAGTCCAGTCTTGAAGACGGAATCACTTTTCTTGTCGTTACGCCTGTCCACATAGACTTCGACAATCTCGCCTACTGTTTTACGCGGGTACAGGAGCATCTTGACCAGCACGTTGTCAAGCTCTGCAAAAAAGAGCACCGCCACAATGTTGACGAACATTTCCGATGGACTGCTTGCAACAGCCATGAGGTACGCGGCTAGTGGGAAGAGACTAGCTGTTAGAGCCACATCCGGCGTTGCAAAAAACCATACGAAGACCACTTGCCTCCACCACAGAGCCGTTTCTATGCGTAGATGGCACGGCTCATCGTCGCGCAAAGCATCTCTGTCACGAGTTCGGCAGCATCGCAGAGTGCACGCGCCAAGTCTTGACCAGAAGCGACACTCAAAATTGCAGCTAGAGAACTTGTACAAAAAATACAAAAAGCACAGCAGGCTTTCTATGGCTTCGAATGGAACCCGAACGATGATAAAGAAGGTATGGAAGATCCTGGTTACGACAGATTCGGAATTAAGAATTCCAATTGCCAGTTCAGAGGTCTCGGCATCAAATAAGGGAGGTGATTCCACCTCGGACTCGTTGTTCTTGCCGTCGCTGTCCCATAACGCGTCGAAAAAACCTCCGAGAAGTGGGCAGAGAAGAGCATCTAAATGTTTCGCAAACGTGTCAATGAAGATTGAAGCAATCCACTTTCGCCATTTCTTTTCTTTTTTGAAAGTCTCGTACAGGTGTGAGTTGGTACCGTTGTCGCTGCTGTTTACAATCAAGCTTGGCTGCCATGCGCGATTAAGAATGATCCGGGTGAGATCGGCAGTTTCGATGGCATACGGAACGAGCAGCACCCAAGCAAATCCAGTGCAAACGAAACGAAAGGAATCTCTTCGTAGATTCCAAAAGACTTCACGTTCCTCGTCGCCGATGGAGTCCAGGGCGAGCAGACACAGCGCAAGAAGTGCACAACACACGAGCCCGCGGATGGCAAGCGCGCCGTTTCGCAAGTTCCAGTCATTGTCCTCTTGTTTTACAAATTCGCGTAACATGTGTTGCAGAAATTCGCGGTCATTGCCAGGACATTCTTGAGCTTCTTTGTCTCGAGTCTTGAAGGCGTCTTTGCCCTCGGAATCGTGACCTCGCGTCTCTGCATCGTGCTCTTCTGGAGACTTTGACCCTTCACAACAGGTCTTGACCTTCGCGACCTTCGTCAAAATATTGACGAAAAACTCCACCAGCTGCGTGCGCAGACTTGCACGGTCCATCGGCTTGGTGCACGCGCTCGAGATACGACGTACGCTCATCCGCCTTCCCTACGGTCAAGCCAACGCTGTCAACGACGACCTTGCAAGGCTCGGTGGAGCTAGGGCGGCGAGTTGAGGGTCTACTGCCTGTGCAAGCGGCAGGACGCAGACAGACCTGGTAGCATCACCGCTGCCTCATTGTAAGTGGATGGTGTCCAGCGCCCGCGCGCGCTGGCTGTCCCTGCAGTGTGCGCACTTGCTCGCGCGTGTTTCGAGTGACGGCGCTTGCTCGCACGCACCTGATACTTCGTCCATCTCGCGCCTGGCGCCGAGTCTGCAGCGCGCCGGCCGCGCGCGCGCGCAAAGCTGAGAGGGGAGGGCGCGGGTGGGCGGAGCGAGGGGTGATCGTCGTGGTGCGGCGACGCCTCCGCCCCCGCGCCTTCGTCTCGCGCGGCGCTCCCCGCACCGGCGGCATTTTCGAGCTTTAGCGCTGGAGAAGGAAAGACAACGGAAAGCAAGAAAAGAAAACAAGAGAAGCGTCCCTCCCTTCATTCACACTTGCCTTTCAAAGGTGTAATTCACAACGAAAGCGCGCGCCATTCGCACCCGCTCCTCTTCGCTCCAGTGGTGTCCTATACCTTCACTCTCACATGTCAGTCAACTCGGGCCGGGCTGCACACGGTTGGTTGCGTGTCTACGTGACGGCGCACGCGTGGGTGTCTCCTGGCTCGCTTGATTTCCTCCAGCCAAGCCGACGCGACGTCCACGACCCAAAGAAGAGAGGTGAAAGTCTCGACCAGCGCCTTCTCCTTCGCGGGTCGAGGGAGAGTGTAGGCCGAGGCCTAGGTTAGACCGTGAGCCCGAGAGCCCGTCGAACGCGAGAGGTGAAATGAAAACCTTTTAGTTTAGTGTATACGTACCATCGTAGTACGTACGTATAGGCCTGTATCACCTCTCCCCCCCTTCGCCTTCTTTGCAAGTTCAAGCGAGTGTATAGGCCTAGGTTAGCCTAGAACCGCTCGAACGAGCGAGCATTGTGGCAGCATCTGGGTTTGCAAGCTAGCAGACATAAGCTCCGCGAGGGAAGAAGACTCAACATCACATGCATAAAACTGTCTTTGACATATTATTAGCTCCGGGCCGAACGAAACCTGCACCTGGGGGGGCGAGAGGTAGGTCTACTCGGCAAAGCAGCTGACTCGAACTGCGTGCAGTGGCGTAGAATCCAACGATTCAGCCGGCTCATGGGCTTCGGTTTCGCATCATTGTGCACGTTGCGGTACGCTGCATAATTGCGATCTGCCAAAGCTGCCGAGGCGATCACCGTCACAATGTAAAAGGCCACAAGCTGAAAGAAAAGACCAAGGAAGAGAACCACGGCCGTTGGTTCCAGATACGAGTAAATGGTAAAGCACACACCGTTCGTGTCTGGATCCGCAACGGCAAGCTCGATCGCGGCTTTGGCCTGCGAGCACACGTCATTCGTGATAAAGTCGGTGATAAATTGTGTCACGATGCCGAGCTCCAGCAACGTCAAAATGATCGCCACCAAATAGATCTCCAATCCTGACCAGTACGAGTTGATCTTGGTCCAGAAAAAGAGGCCTTGGCCAGTGCCCAAATCCATCGGAACCACCATGAGCGCAAAGAGTAGCACGATGAGCAACAGCGGACCCACATAGACCGAGATGGCATACAGCATTTTGAAAAAGGTAATGACCACCGCCTCCCAGGTCGAGTCCGTTGGCGATTCCCCGAGCGCTGCGCCCATACTCAAAACAGAGTAAGTCTTGACGTTGAGCTGCGAGGCGAGACGAGGCGAACCTTCCGAAACGAGCTCGAGCAAGAGACCGAGCAGGCCACGCAGATCAAAGGTGATGAGCGGAAGAGTAATGCCTACGATAATGAAAAGAAAAGCCATACCCAAAAGGCCAAGCAGCGCTCGTGCAGCTCTTGGAGCAACGACGCGCTGCTGGCCCGAGGCCGTCGTGCCCGCAAATCGGTACGACATTACACGCACCTTTTGTGTGGCCAACACAGGAATCTTGTGCAGTAACGCTTCGTTGCCATGCGCGCGAGCCTCACTCTCTCGGTTTGAAGCCTGAACTTTGTTGTTAAAGAAGATGACAACATGGTTGATCACCAACGAAAGCGCTGCCACGAAACAAAGCAACGTAAGACCATTTTCTGGCGTCACATTGATATCCGTGATGAAGACCTCGTCCTCCAGAAATGAGAGACTCGTCCAATATGCGCCTACCACGTAGTTTCGCAGCGCCGCGAGCGTAATCACAATGACAAAGACATCCAAAAACGACCACTTGCCCAGCATATCGAGATACTCGAGGACTGTATGCCGCCTTTCTGCGCCTACAATCGTTGTCGGTGCAAACCATAGAAAGAGGAGCACCAGGTTCTTTACAATTGGCCACATGCACGAGGCCACGGTGATGAGCAGGGCCAGCGGCCACGCGCCCGAGTTCCAGGTGTCGTTAATTGTTGAGAACAAAGTGAAAGGGACCAGCGCCACCGTTTGCGTCGTTGCGCCAAACAAGGTCGCCGACACCGTAATATTGGCCGCGTCCGAGAACCCGATTGCAATTACCAGGCCCACCACGTTCATGATCTGTACAAAGGGAACGAGGAAGCGCGCCACCGGCGGTGTGACGGGGTGCTGAAAGAGACTGCTCGTTCTCAGCTCCAAGAGAGCCATTTCGCCCGCAAGCTCTGCGTCGCGATCCACGGGCGCCACGCCCGCCAGCTTGCGCGCCTTGTGATCGCGCTCGCGACGTCTGTGCAGCGGGACGAGGCAGGCGGCGACAATGGCGGCCACTCCGCAGCCACCGAGGAAAATGTAGGCGAAGAGCGTCGCCACATCATCCTTTTCAAGCTCCTCAAAGGTCAGTAAATCTTCAGCAACTGCGGCCACAGAAGCGCAGTCCTCGCTGGTCCTCGACAATGCCGCATCAATCAGCTCTTGGGCTCCCTTCGTTGTCAAATACCCGTTGGCATATTCAACAAACGTATTGAACAGCTCGCTAATTTCGTCGCCATTCGTATTGGTAAAGACCCTTCCTTCTTCGAGATAGTTGATGAGCGGAAAATCGCACGTGCCTGCACATCCTACGGTCAGACCAAGGTCACCTGTGGACAGATTGAAGTCCAGTGGCTCCAGACCCTTGATGGGGACCAGCGCGCACGGGAGCTGCTCAAGCGTCTCAAAAGACTTGACTTGCACCTGCAGAAGATCCACCAAATCGACCATGAGTACCAGCTCGAGACCAATCATTACGTCGGAGAGGGCGACCGTCACCTCAAGCTCGTTCACCATGTTTGGAATGTCACGAAAGAGCCCGTCCGCATTCAATGTCAGCTTCGCGCTCACCTCGACAGGTCCCGAGACCATGATGTTCGTCCGCGTAGTGTACGGGATCTGCGCCGCCGACGGCGCTGTAGCGCTAGCCCTTGAATCAGCAATTTGAGCATATGCGCTGCGAGACGATGCGTACAACGGCGTGCCGTCGCTGTCCATTGGCACCAAAAGACGCAAGTCCGTGAATGTTCCGAGCTGCCCCACAGTCATGTCTTCGAGGCCAACCTCGACGGTGCCATACTGAACTCCGTTGTACACGAGCGGGATCTCCTGAAAAAACGAGTCGCTTTCGCCCGATGCCCGAGGGGTCGAGTCAAAAAAGACCAAGTTGCCCAGCGCCGCGTTGATAGCCGCGTTTACCGATGTGTACGATTCGTGAACCACGACATCAAACCAGAACGAAAGGAAGCCATTGAGCAGCTCAGACGTGCTCAGCCGCAGAATGCGATCGTCGCCCTCGAGCGGCGGGGGCGCGATACTGCTGGCGGGCGGGCACGATAGAAGACTCTCTGTCGCAAAGAGCGCCGAGTTGACGTACTCGCGCACGCAATTTTGAAAGACGTTCGTCGTCACCTCGGCGTAGAAATACGTCGTAATGTCCACCACCGCATCCAGCAGCTTTTCCATGCCCTCGCTAAGAATTTCCTGGGTCGACGTCAGACTCACGCCCGCAAGCGTGCCCAGCGCTAGCTCCAGGCTGTGCAAGAACAAGCCATTGCGGTACACTGCACTCAATAAGCACCCAATCGCGTGATCGCTTAGCGAGACGACTTGATCACCATCGACCTGCAAGAATTGTGAGAGCGTGAAATTGCTCACCACCGAGCTGTCCACCGCACTGACCAGGTCAAAGACCAGGTTGATATCTTGGATGAAAAGACTAACATTCACGTCCTCGCGCACGACGGAGCCCACCGGTTCACCAACAGCCTCCCCAGCCAGCTCCAGCGAAGCACCGACGATGATTTCGACCGCTTCATCCTCCCGAAAAGTGATACGGTTCCGTGTGATCAGTGAGCTGACAGGCTCGAGCAAGCTGAAGGACTGAAGCATCCGGCTAAATCCAACGATGCGCAAACTGTTCACACTCGCACGGAATCCAGGGCTAAAGTCGTCCATAAAGTCCAGCTCAAGTCCCAAAAAGTCCAGCGGAAGCGTAAGCGTGGCATTGCCGTCCTCCGGATCGTCGGGGTTTTCGAGCTCAAAGAGGTCTGCCAACGCACTTCCGCTCGAGTTGGCCAGAGACGTCAGAACGTTTGCTAAAGTGTCTCCCTGTAAAACGCCCAGACCCTGCCGCACAAGCTCAATTGTGGCCGACTCTTGCAGATTGATTGCCTCTTCCGGTATCTCGTTAGGAAAGACCAGCTTCTCAGACTCTCGCAGAGACGGCAAGGGAAGAATTGGGCCCGTGCACCGCTCAACAATTGCTGTCACATTGGGCAGAAAGTCAGAGAGCGGAATGTTGTCCAACAGGTCGCTTAGAGGATCGCTCGCAGCGCACAGGGTTGAGGTGACCTCCTCAAGTTGCGGAACAAACTCTATCGACTCGAGTACAGCATCAAACCCAACGTCGAGCAGAGTGTTTACGAGAGCGCGCGCCCGCTCCTGCGGCTGCTCCGTCTCGAGAAGTTGCAGCGCCTCAGAGACCTTGTTCGAGCCAACCGAACCAGAGGGCAGCGTTGTCACCTCAAAGCTTATGGAGGCGGCCGAGGCCATGCGGGCTGCCTCGCGAAATTCAAACTCGCGCAGCACCGCGAGAATGCATGGAATGTTCTGCAGCTCGGTGACCGACAAGCCGTAAAGATAGTCTGTACTGATCCCAAAGCGTGTGAGCTCCATTTCAAAGTCCATTTGTTCAAAGACGAGCTTGAGCTCGGCTTGTTCGAGAATATCACGCGTGGCCACGTCAGCGCGCAATTGGATTGCCACCGAAAGCGGTTGGACGGGACCTCCTTCCATGGCACCGCCAAAACCAAAGCCGATGTTTAGACCCTCGACTTGAGACTCTTCGAGCAAGAGTTTGTACAATGAAGTCAAATTGCCAATGGTCAAATCCGTAAAGGACAGGTAGTCATCTGTGGCGTAAGCGCTAAAACGTCCAATGCTATCGTACTCGTCTGTGAGTCGCCACGAGCCCTCATCGAGGCCCTCGCTCGTAAGTGGAAAATCAGGATACGTGTCCTCGTTGTACTCGAGCACTGTGCGAAGGAGCTCATTCAGGTCAACATCCGTGTCACGGATTGGATTGCCTCCGATGCCCTCGTTCACCAAGGCGTACACGGGAGAAAACGCGGCGCCTCCGAAATCGACGTAATACGTGCCCTCGCCCGACGGACCGCGCCAAGGGTCGCACACCGTGCCAGCTTCACGTCCAAACAGCGTGACGTCTTCCAGCAGGACCTCGTTGACAAGCTCCCGAATTGGCCCGTTGGCGATTCCAGGAAACTTGGTTTGCAGTGCTCCCTTGACCAGGTCCGTCCCGAGCTCAATAGCGTCAGTCACCAATTGCGACAACCCATCGCCGTCAAAGTCAATCAGCTTGGGATTCTGAATCGCACCTAGACTTGCGCGGAGATTGGTCACGTTGAGTGCGTAGGCAGCAGGCGAGACGCAGCGCAGCGCATTAGAAAATGCGCCAAAAGGTTCATCAGCAAAGTCGACGTCGATGAGCTGTCCTACCTCCAGGTCTGAAAGCTGATCCGGATCCACGACCGCCAATACGCTCGCTTCAAAAAAGAGGTCCGTCACTGTCACCTCAAAGGTAAAAGTAAAAGCGCTCGCGTCGCTCGTGCACAGATTCCTTGGAGGCGGATATTGGCAAGACTCCGTGACCCAATCGCCGCGCTCCAGCTGCAAATACGCGCGGACCTGGAGAGAGACCTCGTCGACACCGAGCGTGTTGTTAAAGGTTCTTCGCAGGCGTTCGTCAACGGGTTCCTCAACGCCCAGATCCAAAATCTCAAACGTCGAAATCGTGCTGAGACCAACGACTTGCACGTACTCGAGACGCACAGTGGCATTGGTGACATTGAGCGGGATCGAAAGTTCCAACGCGGCATCAAGGTCAACAAGATCAATGGCGAGAGATCCAGCGGGGTCCGTGACGAGATCAATGAGCTCATTCACCACGGGACGAGGCGCATATTGTGGCTGATCGCTCGGGGCTCCCAGCCAGCCATTCAGCGCAACCGCCACGCCTTCCACGGCGGCGCTTGCGTTGAAGTCAATGGCATTGTCCAGCTCTGTCTGGGTCACCTGTGTGTAGGGGGATGTGGCGAGAATGCTTGCGTCAAGGTCAGCGAGATTGACATCCTGACCTTCAGACAGGCTCCACTCATCAACTTGATCCTTGATTTGCAAGAGAGCATCTCCGAGCGGACCTGGCTCGCCCGTTTCGCCAAGAACGGCTGCTTCCTCGGCTAGCTGACAGACGATGCCACTCACCACGGCCTCGGCAACGTCGATGATAAGAGCTAGAATAATATCTGTAAAGCCTGGGCCCAAAATGAGGCCAAAGTTGACTGGGCACCACGCACCGAGACACACGATGAGATCTTCGATACCATCGCTCCCACTAACCAGTTCGAGGCCAAGATTTGGCTCAAGCAGACACTGGTCGTATGGGATCGTTAGCTCCTCCGGAAGCTCTTCATTGAGGGACTCGCTTGGATCTGTGCGGAACTCGAGGCCCAGGTCCAGCGATATGCCTTCCGCAAGATTTGACTGGTCGAGCGTGAACTCCCCTTCAAACGTGACAATGACGCCAATGCCTTCCAGCGTGATCTTCAAATCTTCGATGCGAATCCACCCTGTGCACCTCATGCGGATATCCTCAACGCTGACAGATCCGCTCAGAAGTCGATCGCTATCTTGGACGAGATGACTCATGGTGATGTCGGCGATTTCTAGATTCTTACACTGCAGCTGCCAGACCGTGAAAACGCCGGACTCGATCAGGTCGCCCAGCTTGCCGCAGATGCCATCGCCCAGACAAATCTCCATTTCCTTGGCAAGAGGCGGCAAATTTTCCCAGTCGCCTGTGCAGACATCATCATTTTTGGTGGGTCCTGGGCATGGGCCCGGCTCAATACCAAACGTCTTATCGTCTAGGTAGTCTGCAAGGAAGTCTGCGTTCGCTCGGCCTGCCAGTAAACTACTCGTCGTCACCAGAGCCAAGAGCCAAAACGCCCTCATTGCCGTAAATCTGCTCGCCATGGTTTGCCAAAGGTCTTCGCCCGCTCGACGCGCGCTGCTCCCTACTGTCTGCACCCTTTATTTGCAGATTCGGATGGGTCGCACCCGAGGCGTTTTCGGATACGAGTTTGATCGCCCCGTCCGTCGTCGCGGCTTCGAGGCTCTTCTTACACGAGTGCGTTGCGCGAGTTTGTCTCTTTTTCAGCGCGCTCGTACTTCCTCGCGGCCGCCGTTACTCAGACTGTAGCCGCGGGCGATGAACGCGCAGCCCGGATTCGCGCTCGCACTCTTCTTCTTTCAATACGGCTGCTGCTTCTGCTTCTGTGCTCCAGCGTGTGGTCAGACTGCCTAGACCGCCTGCATCGTGCTCTGCCCATCAGTCTACTGACTGGTCGCCCCCCTGGCGGGGCTGGCTGTCGTCCGGCGCATTCTCTCCTCTCGCCTGAGCGGGTGTCTTCTCCAGCGTAGAGTCGCGTCGCTTGCGGCTGCTGTCGTGATCGTGATCGTGGCCGCGGTCGCGAACATCTCGGGCAAGCGTCCTGCTCTGGCTCGCGCGAGGGGGGGGGGAGGACATACGCCCAGCTGCGGGCGGCTGGTGACTTTTTTCGCGCGTAAGATACCGCTTCGCCATATGACGCTCGCCGCCACGTCCGCCCATGCGCGGCGGCGGGCGCAGGATGCCGCGGCTCCGTCTCGCGCCGTTCTTGATGTCGCTGCGCAGCGCCATCCTCGCCGTCCGTCCCTGCCTCCCTCTCTGTCCACTCCCGGCTCGCGGGCCTCTCCGCCCAGCCCGGACGCGCGTCCGGCAACACCGACGGCAAGAACGGCAACAACAACGGCATCAGCGCACGAGTCTGGGCCTGCGCTGCGCGCGATGTTGTCGACGGCGTCGCGTCCCAGGCCACGACTGCAGTCCCAAGGTAGGGCGCGAAGTGAAGTACCGGTGACTGCGGGGCGTGCATCTGCGGGGAGGGTCAGGGTGACTGTGGGCCGGGGCGGATCGCGGGGCGAGACGAGATCGAGATCAGGATACGCTGGGCCGGGCCAGGCCGCAATCTGGCGGCGAGCGGGAGAAAGGGGAAAACAGGGATGCGGTGCGGGCGTGAAAGAGGTTTCGGAGAGGCCAAAACGGGATCTTCGAGCCGCCAGCGAGAGTGAGGGGCAGGACATACAGACAAAAGTCGGAGAACACAGTCTGCGATCCGGAACCGAAACGAGCTCGCCTGCGTGGCTACTGAGCAAGGTAGAGATCGAGCGGGTTACGGACGAGGTAGCAGGTCACAGCGCGCGGGAAAAAGGTGAAAGCAGTCCTGCGATTGACAAAAGTCTTGGCCCGCGCCAGAGCAAAGCAAGAGCAAAGCACACAACCCTCAATTGCTCGTCGCTTGCTTGCTTGCTTGCTTGCTTGCTTGATCGCTCGATCTCTCGTGGTGAGCACTAGAGGCAGTGCAAAAGAGAGAAAGACAATGAGGAGGCGAAGTTCGCTCGTCGCAATGGCGATGGCGATCACGGCGATGGCGAGCGTGCCCGGACACAGTGCGGCCAAGGAGGTGGCCGTCTTCATTCATGGCCTCGGCGGTTTTGCTCCCGACGAGTTCTTTGGCTTCCCTTACTGGGTGTACATTAATGAGTTCACAGAGCGCGGCTTCGAGGCGTACCAAGCCGAGGTCGGCCCCGTCAGCAGCAACCACGACCGCGCGTGCGAGGCGTACGCGCAAATCATGGGCACCGTCGTGGACTACGGCAAGGTGCACAGCGAGCGGCACGGGCACAATCGATATGGACGGAACTTTACGGGCAAAGGATTCTATCCCGAGTGGTCGACGGAAAACCCTATTCACATCCTCGGTCACAGTATGGGTGGGTCTACGATCCGCAAGCTCGAGATCTTGCTTCAGGAGGGTATCCAAGAGGAGATCGACGCCACGCCTCCCGAAGAGCTCTCTCCGCTCTTTGCAGGTCTCGGCACCATGATCAAAACCATGACATCCTTTTCCGCAACGCACGATGGTAGCACGCTCGAGCCCTTGCTGGGCGAGGACATCGTGCGCGTCATTGAAGTCTTTATTCTCGGTTTTGCAGGCATATCCGAGGACACCTTTATTGACGAGATCTATGGGTTCGACCTGAGCCAGTGGAATATCACCAAGCTGTCCAACGAAACGATTGGAGACTTTTTCGCGCGTGTGCGCGAGTCGCCGATTTGGAGTGTCGACAATCTCGATCTTGCGCCCTTTGACCTGTCCCCCGACGGTGCGTTGGTGCAGCAGGAGGCTGGACAGCACGCGTACCCGGACACACACTATTTTGCGTTCGCTACATCACTTACTCAGCCAGTCTACCGGTGCAACGACGAAGAGACGGTCTGCGGGTACGCCCACGAGGCCTCGCCCCTTATGTGGGCTGGACTCAGTCCCTTTGCCAACATCATTGGAGACGTCGAGCAGCCTCAGGCTTTGCGCGAAAACGATGGCCTTGTTCCTGTGGAAAGCAGCAAGTGCCCGCAACTTGCATACCCGGACACAACTTGCATTCCTTTTGACCCAAACAGCGACAACGACGACTGGGAATGGGTCCCCGGTCAATGGTACTATCAGTACACCTTGCTGGACCATTTGCAGATTATCGGGTGGACTTACAATGATGCTGATGACGACCGTGCACGCGCAAACTTTGCAAATCAGGCGCAACGCATCCTGCGTGCTGTTGGCGCTGATGGAGGCACCGACGTTGATTCTACAATGGCCCCGACACCTTTCAAGGACGCCGCTGCCGACGAGGGACGCAGCGCAAGTGAAGTAGCGGCCATTGCGGGGGGAAGCGTGGGTTCTGCCTTGGCCCTCGCCGCGCTCGCACTGGTTCTTTGGATTCGACGGAGCAGCTCTGCGACCTTTGCGGCGGATCCTGCAACTTCATTACCAACGTCGGCGTCCGCTTCACCTTCGGCAGGTTTGCAATCCGCGCGTGTAGGCAGGCGAGAGCCTGCATCTATCGTGGTGTCTTCGGCGAATCCTTCGTATGTGGCTCGAGAGCCAAATTTCTGAGGGCGCCTTGGTTCGAGCGAATACAAGCGAAGACGAGGAAGACTGTAGCCCGGAAAAGAAAAGAAAAGAAAAGAGAAAAAGAGACGCGATGCAGTTAGTCAGGCGTAGGCGCGCAATGACTTTCTCACACGGCTGTCGTTGTCGCACGAGATCCTGCGTGTTCTACTTCACTGTACTGTACAGTACAGTACTATGTTGTATTGTGTGGTGAGTTCTCTCCTATTAAATGCTCGTTGACACGCGTACATAAATGTTGGCAAAACTTGTTTGTTTGATTGTTTGTTTGATTGTTTGTTTGTTGGTCTGTTTGGTTTCTTTTTGTTGACACGTCTTGTGAAAAGTGGAAGGTTACGAGGCACGAAGAGTCTTGCATGACGATCGCGAATGCGCACAAGAACGAACGTTGTGATGTGGTGGTCAGAGGGCGATGCGCTGCGCCCGATGCGTGCCGTGGTGCACGCACGGCTTGGTCCCTGAAGGGGACTCCGAGTTTAGTGATGAGGACATCGATGCTTCAGAAGAGGCCTTGGGATTGTTTGCATGGCGAACGAAATTCTGATGACAGTCGTTGCAAGCATCAAAGTTGTTGCAAACAAGGCAGCGCCAGCGCGACTTTGAAATCTGTTTCTGGCACGAGTCGCAGATGAACTCGATGGGTCCCGTCTCGGCGTAAATCCTCCCGTGCTTGACCTTTTCTGAAGTCGACATTCCAAGCGTCGGCGAGTTCACCGTCCCTCGATGTTCCTCGCCAAGTTTGGGCAAGCACTCGACGCAAAAGTAAGGTTCGACCATATAGATTAGCCGGTCGCGGAGCTCGTCGACGGTTTCTTTGCCATCGTCGCGCGCAAGCTTGTCCACATTCAAGCCGAGACGATGAATGCACCGAATGTGATAACCCCTATCACATCCGTCGCAAAGGACCGTCGAATCGTCCACATTTCCCCGCAGGTTACAGGCCCGGCATCGAAAGCTCTCGTCCAGAAAGACGGGCGCCGGCAACTTCTTTGAGGCTTCTCGTGCAAGTGAGAGAGACTTCTTCTTGATATTGGCTTCCGCCAGAGAGGCGTGTGCCCTTGCAGCGGCTCCCAAACTCGCGCTCGTGCCGGCGCGAGCCTTTTTATTGGCGGAGCCTCCTCCCATGGTACTTGGACTCCGTTTCTTTCGAAGCGCCGAGGGTGTTGCGGCTGCAGAACTCGAGGAGCGTGATCGTGCCAGTGACGGAGTCAGGCGGCCGGATTCACCACCGCCCATGCTGCTCAGGTCTCCTTGCGAGGCCTGGGCCAGCACGGAAGTGCTCCCTACAGAAGCGACACTTCCCTGTGCGGCGGAAGTTCGCCCGCGCTTACGCGCCGCTCGCCTCGAGCATGTTTCAAGATGATTGGCGAAACGCGTCACGCCAACTTTGCACTTGCACAACTGGCACACACACAGCTGTTTTGTTGTCACGGCGTCCACGTTAAGGTGAACGTCGCGATAAGAGAGGACTTCGGACGCCTCCTCGTCTGGCCAGCAATATCGGTTTTTCCAACGCCTGTGCCGCTCCACGAAGCGCTCCACGCGGTTCATGGGCAATGGCGAAATGACGTCGGCGCGGGCTCCTCCGTCCCGCCACGGCGGCGGCGCCAGTACTTCTTCTTTGGGCGCTTGCAACGGAATGGGAGCTTCAGGCTTGACAAAGCTCGAGCCACCCGCTGCCAATGATACGTTGCCCCCTTGGGGGACCTCGGGGTTCGCAGCCGCCCTGCTCGTCTTTTCTTCGACAGCCTTTGTGACGGGAAAGATTTTGGTTGGGGCCACTGTTGCCTTGGGTTTGGACGGCGTCGACGTCTTGGCTAGAGTCTGGGCTTCTTTTTGAGCTTTGGATTTGCCTTCTGGTACCAAGCTCGTGGTATTTTTGGGCGTTGCGGTGTTCACGTTTTTGTCAACGGCAGGCCCAGGCTTGCGTGCGCTCCCACCATTGCCCTGGGGTGCCTGAGGGGCGCTCATGGGTTGCTTTTGTTTTTTAATGGGTTGTGGTGGTTTTTTCGCTGGCGAGGATTGACTTGCGCTTAGCTTGTTGGGGGCTGACTGCCTCGGCTTTTTCGACGGAGAAGAAGAAGAAGAAGAAGAAGAAGAAGCGGGAAAAGAAGAAAAAGAAGAGGAAGGCACTGTGCTCGCGTTCGTATGGGTTCCAGATCGCGCGTACTGCGCCTGCATTCCGGCGTTGTGGCCTTGTTGCAGCGGCGCGTTGTAATGTTGTATGGGCCCGTGAGATTGTCTAGAAGGAGGCTGTTGTGACTGAAACTGCCCGAGCTGAGACTGATGGGGGCCCGAGGCGGCCTGAGGCAGATGCAAGTGATTAAGTCCTCCGAACTGGCTTAGTATGCGTTGCTGCAGCTCGTTCAGTGATGTATCGGGACGACTTGGTTGTGCTGGTTGTGATTGGGGATTCGCGTAAAAGGTCGACTGGTTTGCGTACTGTTGGAGATGGAGTTGCAATTGCTGCTCTTGGTGTTTTTTCAGTTGCTCCTGCTGCTTCTGCAGCTCTTCCTGCTGCTTTTGCAGCTGCAAAAGAAGACTGTCATGGTACGCTGACGAAACGGATGGGTCTAAACCAGCCGGTAGGAATTGGCGAACCTGCTGCAACACTGAGGAGGGTAATGACATTTGCGACGTCGAGGTTCCAGGCCCCACGCCCGAGGTGTGCATGCCTTGGGCAGGCCATAGTCCACTCTGCGCCTGCTGCGACGACGACTGCTGCTGCTGCTGCTGCTGCTGCTGCGTCCGTGTCGGCAGCCCTATGGCCTGCATGAGACTATGCACATAGCTCTGTGCTCCAAAGCCGGGCTCCTGCTGTTGCTGCTGTTGCTGCTGGTGCTGCTGCTGTAACGACTGCTGCTGGCCCATGGGTCGCTGCTGCCGAGCCTGCTGCTGCTGCCGCTGCTGTTGCTGCTGCTGCAGCGGTGACTGCTGCTGCTGCTGCTGCTGCGGCCGCTGCCGCTGCCGCTGCTGCTGCGCCGCAGGCGCGTCGGGCCCGGGCCCGAAGCTGGCCCCGGCGCCGGCGCCGGCCCGGGGCGCGGCGGGCCGGTCTGTTCCACTCCTGCTCGGGCTGCGCGTCTGCTTCCTTCCCGTCCACCGGCATTCGTTCGTTCATTCATTCATTCATTCGCTCTTTCATTCATTCATTCGCTCGCTCGTCCGCTCCTCCCTTCGATCGATCGACCGTTCCGTGCGTACTCGTAGCTCGCGTAGCAGAGGCCCGGATCAATCGCGCGCCCGGGTCGAGCAGCTGGGGAGGACAAAGCGAGAATGAATGCAACGCGAGCGAGAGGTTCTCGAGGATGGCGCGGCCCGCAATGGTCGGCGACAGCGAAATGCTCGTTTGGAAAGGACGAGCGGCGCGAAGAAAGCAAGAAGGGATCAGCGCCCTCCCGTCTCAGCAGCAATGTGTAATGTGCTGTCTGTCTTCAAACAGTCGAACAACACGAAATGCATATCCATATGACGACCGTGAGTGACCGCACTGTCAGCGGCTCTTTTTCTTTTTACAAAAGAGGTTTCACGAGCTCGAAGAGGGAGGGACGTGTGGTCAAGGAAAAGAGATATTGACGGCGATGAATCGGACGAAAAGGATCAACACAAGGATCGCAAGCGTTTCCTTTTTGAAGGAGCCACTTCCATCACACAATACGCTTTGTCAACCAAAATATGGACAAGTACGACTGACCTTTTTACAAGCCACATTCGTTCCTTTTTCATATCCTGCATCTATCTTGCGTTTTGTCTCTATGTCTGACTGATTCCATGCTCTTCGTGGCGGGTTAGCTCTTCATTCCTTTGCTGTGACCATCTACCTTTTACCAGGATGACATGAGTCTTCACGGCACTCCCTCGCAGAAACGGCTGGCTACCTTGGCGAGAAAAATTCTGCGCGCTCGTTCAGCCAGGGCAGCAAGTGAAATGATCTATTCGCACACGAACCCAGGGCCGTCCCGCCCCGTGCATCACAGTATACACATTGCCATCCTTCGCCATCCTTCACGCACACAGTGGCTTTGGGGGGGGGCGATGAGCGATCTGCGCAACGCAATTTCATCATCGCCAAACAACAAGATAGGCAGGCCTAGCTTCCACGTTGGCCAGCAGCGGCGATCATCCGAGTCAAGCAAATCGATAACGTGCTATCAGACAGACCTACGCACGAGCGAGTGAGCGAGAAGAAGAAGGGGAGACCCCGGAGACAGGAGCAGGACAGGCGGCGACTCGTGCGCTTTGAGGCGAAAGTACACCGACCCTGGCTGACTGGCTGCCTGGCTGCCTGACTGCGTGTCAGTACTGAAGAGAGAGTATACTTCGCACATACCATGGTCGTGATGTTGAGCAAGAAGACCGCGGTCCTCGGCCTCTTTGTTGGAGTGCTCGCCCTGAGCGCCCCCGCGAGCAGCGTGTTGGCCGAAGAGGTCGATATCCCAGAACCCGCAGAGTCCGAAGACGTCTTTGGTGCGGACAAGGAGGATGATATCGACGTGATGGATATCAATGAGGAATTCGGTGACAACGATGGAGATGACGCTGCTGCCGCCGGTGCCGCTGACGAACAGCCACAGGTGAGCGCCGAAGAGGTAGAGCGACTGCAAAAGCTATTTTCTCAGCTCTCTGAGGAGTGTAATGAGCAGGTGCGGCTTGCATACACCGAAGGCAAAGAGCTTTCGGACGACTGCAAAGAAGAGGTTCAGACCATCATGAGGCGAGAGAACGCCAATGCCAAGGCCGCTAATGCTGCCAATCCTGCCAAAGATTCAGACAAGTCAGACCCAACATTCACCATTTTGGGCTTCGTGGTCCTACTCCTTGCTGGTCTTGTGGCCTGGGGCGTCTATGCGCAACGCACCATTATTGACCAGATGCCTGAGACTAAGCCCAAAAAGCTTTCCAAGCAGAAGCAGCTCAAGCTTAAGATGAAGGAACAAAAGCGCGCCGGACCTAGCATTCAGTGAGTACTCATTTGCAACTATTTTTCTATTTTACAAATAGCAGTAGAAAAGGTCTACAAAACGCGCAGGCGCCAAAAGATGAGCGAATAGGCGCACGCGCGCATCAGTGCACGTCTTGCGTGCCAAAGACTTGGCGGTGACCCGATGACATCCTGCATTGTGCACGAGCTTTGCAACGCAACGGCGACGATGGCATTGATCCTACAGACAGAAAGATCGTCATGATGACTACGCACGACTGCGCGCACGCAAACTGCATTGTGCACGAGCAGACTGTTTTTCTTGATGTTGATGATGCAGTTTGCACCATTGTATCAACTTGGTATGCGCCACGCCAATTGGAGCGAGTCACCACGAGCAAACAGTTATCACACGCAAAAGAGTTCTTTATGTTGTTTCATTTTGCATCATTGCCAAACCTTGTCATACGCCACGCCCAGTTGCAACGAGGCACCGCACGCAAAAGCGTTCCTAATGCTGTTTTATTTAGCATCATTGTCAAAACATGGTATGGGCCTTGCCCTTTTGGAGTGAATCACGGGGCTTCCTCTACGAGACCAGCGACCTCCATCTTTTCAATGGCAATGAGCTCGTCGTGCTGCTTGCGTCTGTCGCGCGGGGGCTCGCGAATGTGGCGCTGCAAGAGAACGAGCAGCACAGGAGAAATGAGTGTGACAACGAGAATGACGAACCACATATACTGCGGGTCGCCCTCTCGCGCCGGCGGGCATTCCTGCAACGTGTCAATACACGGCTCGCCGGCAGCAAGAAGCGCTTGAGGACAAAAGTGGCAGGTGGCGTCGCACTGGCCTGCCCATGGCGCGGCGCAATCGAGACAGAACGTTTTAGCGCACGTGCCAGCTCCAGCCTTGATCCATTCGAGACAATGCGCTGCGTCAGGGGCGCACAACGGCTGAGGCGGGCAGTAATGCTGCAACAAGTACCCCGACATGTAGCCCGTGGGTAACTTGGACAGGAAAAGTGGGGCGTTGGCCAAGGCCATGAAACCAGCCTCCTGGCCCTCGGGTGCCACAGATACCTGATAGTCGAGGAAACGCGGATTCCAGAGCGACTCGCCGAGCGAAAGCTGAACGACAAAGCCCACGGCTGCCCAGATATCGTTGGTCATGGCCGGATACATGGCGCTTGACGCCGAGATAAAAGCACCCATCGTAATGACACGAAAGGCGTCGAGGTGCGCGGTCCAGGCGGATACGAGGGGCACAAGGACGATGATCATGATCGGGTTCAACGAGAAAATCAGGCCCTTGTTCACGGTCTCTCCATGCACTCGCACCAAGTACTTTGGCAACGTGGCGTCCAGATGTCGGAAAATGCTGCGCAGATTCACCATGATGATTGAGAAAGCGAAGAAGCGCAAAAAGGAGGGGTCGCGCAAAAGGCCGAGCAAACTGCCACTATTGGCGTTCCCTCCGCGGCGAGCAGAGGCGGAGTTCGCGTTTGCGGTGTCCGATGCGTCCCTGCCAAGGCGTGAGTCTCTGAGTCCAAAGGTGGCCAAAGCAAGCCCGATGGCGCTGGCCCCGGCACAGGCAAGCAGGATCATGCGATGACTACTCAAGCCGTCAAAAAGCCCGACTGTTAACCCTATGGTGGCAAGGTCACCTTCCGCTTCAGTTGCCTTCTCTACAGTGGTAGGAGCCACTGCAATGGTAAAGAAATCGTTGGCAAAGCCTGTGAGCATGCCTCCGAAATTTAGCATGACGGTGAAGATGCCAAAAGCGAAGCTGCGCAAGTGCTCAGGAGCGAGTCTGCGCACGGCAACCGCCAGCACAGGGATGCCAAGCGCGTCTGCGATGGGCAAGACCAGGTACAAATTGAACTTTACAACCCAGAGGGACGATGTCGTGGCCATGGACAACCGCGACAACACCGCAAGCGCGAATCCCAGCTGCATGCTCGCACGCACTCCAAGTTCATCAATGTATTTCCCGAGGAGCATGCCGTAGACCGAGATTGCCGCGCCATAGAACCCGTACAGCATTCCTGCGTCCGAGTCGTTCAAATGGAACTCCTCCGTCAGGAAGAGAGCAATGTTTGTGCTTACGCTAAAGTAAGCAAAAGCGTTGAGAAGTTTGCACACAAAAACAACACCAAGCCCCGGCGCCTCGCGAGCGAGACGGGCTACATTCGTCCGCACCGAGGGCGTCGCCCGGTGTTTCCTGCGACCGCCCGCGCCCGCGCCCGCGCCCGTGCCCCCGCGAGAATGGAAGGCGTGGCCATCGTCGACTTC
Organism: Schizochytrium sp. CCTCC M209059; assembly: GCA_000818945.1. Classification (NCBI taxonomy): domain Eukaryota; class Bigyra; order Thraustochytrida; family Thraustochytriidae; genus Schizochytrium; species Schizochytrium sp. CCTCC M209059. Next base: position 240,170 of record KN805415.1, read on the forward strand.
GTTCGAATTGCGTAGCATGGCTTCCACCTCGGCCGCCGCCGCATTCGGCTCTGCCCCGGATTCCGCAGACGACCTCTGCCGTCTCATTCCCGGCCGGTTGCCTCGGCCCGCGCCGCCGCCGCCCGCGCCGCCGGATCCCGCGTGCGCGTGCAGTTCGCCGAGGCGGTCTGGTACGGCGCCGTCATCCCCCGGCCGCGGCACCGTGCACGATATCGCGGCCGCGCGCAGAAGCAGATCCGAAGAGACCTAAGCAAAATGGGTTGCGCATTTGGGTCACTTCGTCAACGGCTCTGCGGAGGTGGCTGCGCTGGGGCGAGAGGCGGCGGCCGTGCCGCCCATTGCGGCGTAGATGAATGAAGGGAGCCCGTTTTAGGCCTATGGCATACATAGGCCGGGACAGCGCGTTGTGGCCTTGCGGTGGGCGGTTGACTAGGTCTTTGTTTCTTTGCTTGTCTGCATGTACCTAGGCGTGCTTGCGTGCTTGGAGAGAGAATAATTTGAGAGCCAAAGCCAGGGGGGGGGGGGGGGGGACAGTGAAGGAGCCTTGTTCCCTTTTATGACTGGGAACTTTGAGAGTGGAGAAGTCTTGCAAACCTGGGCCCGGGTCGAGAGCCTGCCCACGGGGCAGCGGCAGCGGCAGCGTCACGATGGCCGAGGACCGGTCGAGCTTGCGCAACTTTGCGGCGCTGTTGACGAGCTCGCGCGGGGCGCAGGTGCTCCTACATGGCCAGAGCCACGGACCGCCTGTGCGTGCGAAGCTTCGCTTAGAAATTGCCGCGGCAGAAACGGCACCACAATGGGGAGCGAACGTGGCAGAGATGACCTCGACATCGCGAATGCAAATTATTCCCGTGTCGCACTGGCGCGGCATGCGCAACGCTCTCGCGCGGTGGCGAATTCGATCATCTTCCTCTAGGATCAAGACAGAAAAAGACGCCAAACCACAACGAGATAATGCAAAGGACTTTGCCATCGCCGACATTCAAAGCGTCATCCTCGGACGCGAAACGGCCAACTTCGAGAGAACGCAAAGGTACATGCGCAGCACTTCGGGCGAACATGCGCTTGACCTTGAGGATCTCGGGTATCGATGCTTTTCCATTATCGTCCAGCCTGAGGAAGGCGAAGAACGATCCATTGACATCGAAGTGCCAGCCGCCCAGGGAGGACGAGCACGTCGAGACCGCCTTGCATACGGCGTGGCCGCACTCGTGGGGAAAAGCATGACATTTGACGCACCTAAATCGCTGTCCGCCGCGACACATCAACCTGGCGTGGCAGAGCGCCTGCATACGCTCATGTTTGGACGCCCAGTGACAATATTCTTGGCATGCTGTATCTTCGTTTCTGTGACGGTCATGGCATGTTTGACTCCCTTGCTCGAAGTGGACTCGAGTCTTGGGGCTCGCTATGCCGCCGAGATTCAGCTTGCCAGTGCCATCAATACCGCAATGTCATGGGTCTTTACGATCGAGGTCGTGGCCAAAATTCTCGCCTTTGAAAGTCTTGTCTTTTACCTATCGGACCCATGGAACGCGCTCGACTTTTTTGTCGTGGCCGCCGGCTGGCTCAGCGACCTCGCTACCGCTCCTGGAGCCTCGGCGACGAACGATAGCGCTTTGAACTTTACGGCACTACGTGCGCTACGTGCGCTGCGTGTCCTCCGGACCTTTAAAATGCTCGAAGGAATTCGTGAGATCGTTGACACTTTCATCAAAACGCTCAAGGCTGTAGTGCAATGCATGCTCTTGTACTTTTACTTTGTCGGCCTTTCTGCAATCGTGGCGTCCGGATTGTGGCAAAGCACATTAAAGTATCATTGCGCGCTGTTCGACAAGTCTGGCACCGGGAGCTGGACGCCACTCCAGCCTCGGCAATATTGCAGTCCTGGGAATGATGCAGGCTTGGCGTGCCCGGGATTGTCTACGTGTGTAGAACTCGACGCTTCCCCGGGGCGCGGTTTCCTGTCATTCTTGGCTTCTCTCAATACGCTGTACGCTGTATCGGTTCGTGCTGGCCTCGGAGAGTATTTGCGAGGGCTTTTGGTGGCGGCGGATTCATCGGCGTCATCGGTGGCTGTGGTGATCTTCTTTGTTGTCTTTAATCTTTTCGTGAATGGCATGGTCTTTTCTATTTTTATTGCCATTATCCGAAACACCTTTACCTCAACGCAGCGGAAAGCAAAAGAACGCAAGTACCGGATGAGCCTCAAGATCCAGCGCGAGTCTGCAATGGTCGCACCCGCACGAATGACTTTCACTGCACGGGCTACTCGACGCGTGACTGACGTCCGCTCCATGGTGAGCGATATCGTGAAACCCGTGCCGCCTCGGCCGCCGCTGGTAGAAGCTGCAGCCCATATCGCGGATTCTAGCATTTTCCGAGGCTGTATCAGCACGCTGATTCTTCTCAATTGTCTCTCTTTTGCGTTGGAGTACCATGGGCAGCCCGAGTCGGAGAAACGGTGGATGTCTACCGCAGAACTCTGCTTTACGGCCCTCTTTCTATTGGAGATGGGTGTCAAAGTGCTCGCACTTGGTGGGTTCCGCGCGTACCTTGGCAACGTCTGGAATGCCTTTGATTTCGTGGTGGTCATGAGCTCCGTCGTGGGCATTTTCGCGAGCTCTTTCGTCAACCTGTCTCTTTTGCGCATTTTGCGACTTTTGCGCGTTGTGAGGCTTCTTCGTCGTAATGCGGATATTGTGCGCATCCTCATGGCGCTCATTCACTCTTTTCCTCAGCTTGCAAATCTTATTCTCTTTTGCGGACTCGTTTTCAGTGTCTTTGGCATTATGGGGATGCAATTGTATGGAGCAAAGCTTGGTCTGCCAACTCAAGCAGAGCTTAATGCTGCAGGCGGCAACTTTACCGAGGCGTACTCGCCTCCACGAGCGAACTTTGACACCTTTCCAGCAGCGCTCTTGACGCTCTTTCAAATGATGACGGGCGGGGCACAATGGCCAATCTATTACTCGATTCTAGAGAGCAGCATGGGGTCAACGGCACCCATCTTCTTTTTGACGTTTGGTGTCTTTTCGACTTTTATCATTCTTAACTTTTTGGTCGTCATCATCATGAGCAACTTTGGCCTCTCTCCGGATGCCCTACAAAAGTTACGGGAAGAAAGGGAAAGGATTGTTCTCCGGACCCTCGCGCAAAAGGAGAAAATAATCAAAGATAAAAGGGCGCTCACGCTCCGCGACAACCGGGATTCGTCAAGTCTGGGCCATGGTGACCAGAGCTCCCATGACAGAGCCAGCGTTCAAGCGCAATACCTTGTTGAGGAAGGGAGAAAAAGCAGTCTTTTGTCTCGCTTTGCTCGAATTATTCCGCCTCAACGACGCGAATATTCGCTCTTGGTTCTGCCGCCTCACGCAACCATGCGAACAGCCATGGCCCGATTAAGCGAGCACGCTTGGTTCAAGGGTTTTATTCTCTTTGTCGTGATGCTGAGCAGTGTCTCGCTTACCCTGGAGTCGCCCGCACACCCACCTGCGGGACTGCTCAAGGTCGTGCTCGACGTTTCGGAGATCATTTTTCTGGCCGTCTTCACTCTCGAGTTTGGAGTCAAGGTCATCGCGTGCGGCTTTGTCCTTCCCTCGGAAAGCTACCTTCGAAGTGGGTGGAATTGGCTTGACTTTGTGGTGCTCATTGTCAGCTATGCGGGTTTGGCCGGCAGTGGGGGCAGTGCAAGCCGTGTTCTACGCACGGGCCGCATTCTGCGGCCTCTGCGTATGATCAACCGTAACGAGGGCCTGAAAATTATTGTCGACGCTCTGCTTCGCGCAGCGCAGCCCGTCTCCTACACAGTCTTACTTCTCCTCGTTTTTTTCTTCACTTTTGGGCTCATCGGCATGGAAGCCTTTATGGGCCTCTTTTGGAGGTGCAACGACGTGAGCGTGGCGGACCGCGCAGCTTGCACGGGTCACTTTGTCGACGCGGATTCGGGGATCCTGCTGCCTCGCGTCTGGGCGCAGCCTCCCTTTAGTTTTGACTCGATTGGAGACGCCTTTGCGACGTTGATCGAAACGGTCTCGCTCAAGGGTTGGCCCGAAAAGCTTTATGTAGCAATGGACACGACCGCAGTCGATGCACAGCCGCAACGCGATGCGGCTCCCACGCATTCGGTGTTTTTCGTCGTCTTCATTTACTTTGGCAGTTTCTTTATGATGAAGCTCTTTGTGGGTGTGATTGTAGGTTCCTTTCGCAAATACTCGGGAAACATGCTGCTCACGGCGGACCAACTCGAATGGGTCGAGATGAAGCGCGTCATGGCGCACATTGCCCCGCGTCTCCAAGAGCCAAAGGGAAAGCTTTGCAACTGGTGCTATCAAGCTTTTATTTCCGGTCGCCTCAATATTGCATGCACTTTTGTCTTCCTGGCGCATTTGTTTTTCGTGATTGTCATCGAGACGATGACGGCGGAAGACGCAGAGAAGTTCGCGCTTGAGGTGCTCGGCCACACAACATTTGTGGTCCTGGCCATTGCGGTGCATTGCGCGCAGATTCTCGGAGCCGGCGTTTCGAATGTTGTCTTCAAGTGCGCATACAATTGGCGCACGGGAAAACTTTATCGCCGTATACATCTTTCCAATACTTTCTCGATGGTGGCCTGCATGCTGAGTCTCGTGGCGCTTGTGCCGGACTCAGGGATTCCTATTCGGCTTCTCGTGGCGTTGCGCGGTCTTGATTTTAGCCGCCTCGACCAAATAGCTGGCATGGTCTCAGCCACATTGCGGCATGTCCTTCAGGTTCTTTCGGAGTGCTTGTTGCTCATGCTGAATGTCACGCTGGTCTTCTTTATGGTCCTCTTCATCTATGCGGTTCTGGGCATGCAAATGTTTGCCACTGCGAAAGATGGTGCTGCGCTTGGGGTTACAGCCAGCTTTGTCACGTTTCAAGAAGCGCTATTGACAGTCTTTCAAGTTGCCGCCGGCGACAATTGGATAAGAATTATGCGTGAGTGCGGCGTGGAGGCACCAGCCTGCGTGGAGGGCGTGGATTGCGGATCTTTCGTGGGCTCGCGCGTCTTCTTTTACTCGTTCTTTTTCATCTGTTTTGGCGTCTTTTTAAATCTGTACACGGCCACTATTGTCGACGCTTACGAGTCGAAGTTGAAAGCGCAGACAACGCGCTGGGCCTTTTCAGAGAGCCAGCTCGTTCGCTTTCAAGATGTCTGGGCGGGCCTTGATCCCAGTGCAACAGGTCGCATATCTACGCGTCTTTTCTGCAAGCTTTTCTACGACTTGGGAATCCCGTTTGTGTTTGGGGATGAGAAAGAATTCACCGAACGTCAGAAAAAGGTGCAGTACAATCAGGCACGCTTCGAGATCTTTGACAATATATCGACACGCTATCCTTGTGCACTTCCGAACGGGGAAGTGGCCAAGGCAGGGGAGCCGTCGGTGAGTTTCTTCGAGGTGCTGCAGGTGGTCGTCATGGTCAATGTTGACGAGTCCAGCATGTCCACGGAGGAGCGCGTGCATCGCGTTCGAAAGCGCCAATTTATTGCATGCGCCTTGGCTGCCTTAACGATTCAGTCCTGGTTTCGAGGGATTATGCAGCGACGCATTCTACGTTCCATGTTACACGCGGCCTCGTCCCAAGCGAAAACTGGCGAGCGACCATTGCTTCCGGCGGCAGACAGTCAAGTTGCTATTCGCCGTTCCTATGCGCATCTTTACAAGCGGGAACTTGACGCAAACCACCCTCTTCTCTCAGTAATGGGCGTCCGGAAGTCTCGAGATGAGATCGATGTGCAACGACTGCGCACTTTCATGGCCACAAACACATCCGATTTTTCCGAATTTGCAAGTTTCAGGGGCAAAGGGCCAATGCCCCTGGAAGCTTTGATTGAGGAGGATACTACCGCCCAGCAGATTGCGCAGCTTCCGCGTCGGCGATCGCTTCAGGTGGATTCTTTGTTAGCAGCGACGCAGTCCGCGCGGGACTTGCATCTTGCTGCAAGCGAAGCGAAAGTTGCCTTCGCCAAGACGAAAGCGGGTACATTTTGAGTTTTTTCTTTTCTCTTTGAGTGTATGTGTGTGTGTAAATCAGAGCGAGTTCTGCTTTCTGTTCGGTATAAGAAGGTTTTCGGCCCAATATGTTGTTGAGATGATTGTCAATCATATGATATTGCGGTAAAAGGTGAGAAAAAAGCCAAATGCAAGAAGAGCTTGCTTTTCCCGAGGACAAGGCAGGGCAAAACAAGACAAGACTAGACAAGCGCCTACAGATAAGACGCTCATGCCCCAAGTATTGAATGAAATTATCATTTCTTTTTCTTGCTTGCCCTGCTCTGAAGAAGTTTCGAGGTTAGCCCCCCGCACATTGTTCTAATCCTAACAGTCAGAGCATCGCCTCGCGCGTCCCTTTCTTCTTATTAGAAAAAAAGGTATAGGCCTACTGTTAAGCTTTTGCAGCTTGAAATTCAAGGACGAGATTAACAACACCTAGTCTGAGCATGGGTGACAGTGACGGAATGTTTGATGATGCTCTCCGTGTCGCGCAGTGCGCAAGACCGCTTCACCCCCCATACAGCTGGAGGTCCACGCCTCCTCTCCTGAACAACAAGCTTACCACCCTGATCAAAAGGACCCACCAGCCTAGCCTTGCAGGTCGGCCCACATGCAAAGGCGTGATTGCCTGCCTCCTCTGCGTCCTCCTCTGCGTCCTCCCAGGCGTCAATAACGCCTTGCAAGATGCCCAGCAGGGGAAAAAACGAGGGAAAGAAGATCCTTTCGACTCGGAGCCTGCCCGTTCATTCATTGTCTGTCTTGTCAATCAGTCGATCAACCAGGAGGAGCAGCAGCGGCATCGCAGGCGACGAGCAAGCAATCACTCCATCACCGCTCGGCGCGGCGCGGCGCGGCGCGGCGCGGCGTGGCGTGGCGCGGCGTGGC
>KN805415.1:247154-271611 GCA_000818945.1 Schizochytrium sp. CCTCC M209059
ACGACCGCGACGGCGAGCAAGGCGCAGTCGCAGCGCTTCGAGTCGTACGAGCAGAGCTATAGCGCGCTGCGCGAGTGGGTCCTACGGTCGCTGGACAAGTTTCGCGATGAGCTTTGGCCCGTACTATGGGTGGTCTTTGCGCACTCCGCTCTCAGTCTGGCCCAGGGTGGAGATGGCAAGGGCAGTGCTCGCTTTGTCGATCTCTTTCGGCGCGACCACGAGATCAACCACTTGGACGAGATTGTGGAGCTGAGCGCACTCTCGACCCCGGCCCAGGTGCAGGGCAGCCCGCTAGGGCGACGACTGCAACGCAACCGTTTCGAGATTTGCATGTCGCAGTACGCCTGCGAGCTACTTCTCGGCTTTGTGATCGAGCACAATCTGCTGCTCGTGCTGTCGATCATCAATGAGCGCACAGACATAAAGATGGTCGACTCCAAAGAGCACGTGTCGTGTCTTGGGCAAACGGTGACGGGCGTGGCAGAGATGGACGCCACTGCTAATATGACGCTGGTGTCGAACAAAAACAATCTCAAAGGCATCAAGGTGTTTTGGGGCGTACCCAAGTCGTTCCAAGCGCTCATGCCGGGCGCCACGGGCGCATTGGCAGCATCGGCGCAGTTTCCTGCGACGCCAGCAGACTACTTGCCAAATGGAGAACCGGCAAGCAAAGACCCAGAAGAGAAGGCCAAGGAAAAGTCAGAGACGCAAAAGCTCGAGGAAGATCCACATGCACCACAATACCGCGCAGCGCGTCTCACCAAGCTGGATCGACACAATTTAGCGGTCCGGCGTGAGGAGGAGGAGCGTAAAAAGGCTGCGAGCGCCAACTCGAGCGCCAGCAAGGGAAAGGGTCTGGTGCGGCAAGTTGATGCAACCAACCATACCCCAGGACCAGACGCTGAAGTGACGGGTGACAAGTTCGTGGAGCATATCGAGCAAAAGCTGCTGCGTGAGGTGTTGCTAAGCCTCGCGTCCTGTCCCGAGGATATTGCAGAAAAGACGTTGGCGCAAAAGGCTTTGGAGCGCGCGGAAGCGCTGGTTCTAGCCGTGGGCATGCCGGACGATCTCAGCAAGCCCGACGCGCAGCAGAAAACCGGCATGGTCCCAACGTCGGTGGCGGTGAGCCAGGGATGGCCATCGGTGGCGCTGCAAACTTTTTTCAACGCGCACGACGCCTTGATTTGCGCCGAGGCTCTTCACGAGTTCAAGCTCTTTGCGGCCGGTTTCGATGACAGTGTGGTTCGCGTGTGGTCGTACCCATCCTCAGAAGACGAGGAAAGCAGACGCCGCGGTGGCGGCGGCGGCGATGACGAGGAGGACGAGCCAGTGAGCGAAGATCTCTACGGGCACGCCGGACCGGTGTACGCGTGCAGCTTTAGCCCGGACGGCACCACGCTATTGACGGCGTCAGCAGACGGTACGGTGCGTTTGTGGATGCGATTTCCGGACCTTGTGGATGAATTCGGTGACGTCTTTGGCGATGAAGGCGGAGCGAATCCGGACGTGTCGGCGTCGCCCGCCGGATCGCGCAAGCGTGGCAGAGCGGGGATCTCGAAGCGGCGAACGCAGGGCGCGTGGCGCAACGTGTTCTCGTACAAGCACCACCCCGACGCACCCGTATGGGACGTGCGCTTTTCTCCTGCCGGCTATTACTTTGTGAGCGGATCTCATGACAACGTGGCGCGACTTTGGAGCGTTGAGTCGCGCAAGCCCTTGCGTCTTTTTGTGGGCCATCTTGCTGACGTCGATTGCGTGCAGTGGCACCCGAATTGCCTCTATGTGGCGACGGGTTCGACAGATAAGACAGTGCGGACGTGGAACGTGGCGACGGGCGACTGCACGCGGGTGTTTTGCGGCCACACCGCCGGTGTCAACACTCTTGCGTTTGCTGCAAGCGGGCGATACCTGGTGTCGGGTGGTCAGGATCAGCGCGTTATCGTGTGGGATTTCGCAGCCTCGGAGCGCGTCATGGTCCTCGATGGACACACTGCTCCCGTGTGGTCGGTGGCGATTTCTCCAGACATGGCGTTTATTGCGAGTGGGTCCGCGGACGGAGCGGTGCGCACGTGGGATACGCACCACATTTGGGGCCGCGCTTCTATGCCGTACTTTAAGGCCGTTAACGGTCTGGACAAGCACAGCAAGTCATTTAATCCGCGCGACGCAGCAAGTGAGGCGAAACGCAAGGCAGGGGCTGGCAGCGGTACCGCGGGAGGTTCGGCTGGGAATAGCAACGCTTCGGCGGGCCAGGCAACGTCCAGCGAGCTTCACCCGCCCAAATATGCGCGCGAGCCGCCGAGCTGCCGCTCGTTTCCGACAAAGTATACGCCGGTACACTACGTAGCCTTTGTAAACGAGCGGCTTTGCCTTGCCGCAGGTTCGTTTTCTCTTCCCGTGCTGGAGTAAAAGAAAGAAGAGAAAAAGGACTTTTCGCTCGTTTCGTTTCTTCGATCCATACCTCTGTCCTCGTGAACGTGACGTATTGCTTGGGCTAGGGCGCAAATTAAGAAGGCAGCGAGCGACCAGGAGCACATGATTGACGTGAATCAGATTTTTGACAATTCTTTACTGTTGTTGTTGTTGTTGTTTTGTTCAATTGTTGCGTGAAGGGTAAAGATTACAAGTCGAGGCGGAGCACCTAGGTCTATACATGAGATGACGATAAGAATGCGCAAGATCTTCATTCACATATCAGACAAGATCAAAGAAGTAGATTTCAGACGAATGAACGATCAAACTAGCGTTGACAGGCGGTCCGCGAGCTGATTAGTAGGAATGATGATCCCATCGAGCACAGTGTCCGTGCGTCCATCCGCAAAGTCGCTGAGCTTTTTGGTGAGCATGCGATGCGCATGCGCAAACGCCTTGCGGACCTTGTACATGTTGTAAGATGAAGACCCGAGATCCTGCGAAGGGTCTTCGGGGTTCTCGAGGGAAAGAATGCCTGGACGAGGCTGGCGCGCCGCCATGGATGCCTTGGACTTGTATGATCCACCGTTGCGCAAACTAATCGCAACTTTGCCGTAATTGAATCGTCTGCCGTAAAGGTCGAGAAATTCAAGAAGCAGGGCGCCGAGATCCTCGAGATCCTCGACACGGTCACTCTGCTGATCCTTTGAAAGAAGCATGCGGCGGCGGAACTGCTGGAGCATACTAACAATCATACAGAGGCAAAGGTGTGATCCGATTCCACCGCGATAGGTTTCATTAATATCGCGCTGCGCGAGGAAGTACTTGATCGTGAGCACAAGCGGGCGCAGCGCCGGCATTTCCTGAACAAGTTTACGCACCATCTGGCCCGTGCTGATGCCACTTTCCTTGTCGAAGCAAATATCAATCTCAAAGGGACTGCCCTTGAGGTGCATCTTGATGATGGGCACGCGTGCGGAAGAAATGGTTTCAATTTTCTCCACCATATCTCGCTTGGAGAGCTCTCGGGACAGGGTGAAGATGGCCGACGCAGGAGCGCCAAAGAGAACCATATCGACATCGCTATTAGGAATGCAAAGGTCGTTCGCATAACTTCCAAAGACCTCAACCGTGGACTCGGGAAAGAGCTCATTGGTGAGAGCGCGAATGGCTTCGAGATCATTTGCGCGCGCCGTATTCTCGGGTTTTGTAGCCCCGATGAGTTTGACAAACTGGAGAATTTCGTTGTGCAGCTGGAGCAAGGGCGGGCCGGGGCGCCGGCCACTGCGGGCATCGGGGTCATTGGGCGAAAGCTGGACAGCTGTCCAAGCGGGTCCGAGCCTTCGTTTCTTGATTTGTTCATTCGCTGAGCCAGAGCGCGCGCCATCTTGAGCATGGTCATCCTGCTTGTTTTCTGGTTCAACGGCCTTGAGGTCAAATTTGGCCACGGAAAGGAACGAGCCATCGGGCTTATCGCTCGATGCCGGAGCTGATGCGTCTGTTGATTGGTTCTTTGGCGAGGTCAAGTCGACGTCAACGTCGACGGTAGACTTGCGCTTGCGGCCGCTGAGCACGCCTCGAATGCGCGAGCCGATGTCCGAGGTGGCTGCCTCCGGCTCAAACTCTTCGTAATCGAGGGTTTTTTGGAAAACAGGTTGTTTCATCGTAGCGCGATTCGGCAGGCTTTCGACGTCGCTGTCATCAGACTTCTCTTTCTCGAGCTCGCTGAGGCCGTCAGCGCCGCGAGTTCGTTCGGGCGTGGCCGCCTCACGTGCAACGCTGAGAATAAGATCATCATGCGCGCTGTCGATAGCTTTCTCGTCACTAGATTTCTGGTTTGACGGAGTGTACCTGGCCTGCCGAAGACGTTCTTTTGCGAAGTCGGCAGCGGACTCTGGATTGCACTGTTCCAGGAGTGTTTCGAATTGACGGACCTGTTCTTCCGCTTGATCTAAAGCTTGTTGGCGTCCTTCCAGTGTTTGATCGCGCGTGGGATTCTCTTTGATGGAGGTGTTCCGGGTTTCTTTTTGCCTTTCCAGCAGATCTGCCGTTCGTTTGGCCAGATATCGAAGTACTTTTTTGTAGTATACCGCTGGCAAGTCCTTGGGCTTGAGTTTGACAGATGCAAGCGTGACAATGTTGTCAGTGTTTGCGTGGACCTTGTCGTCGCCATTGTTACTCTTTTTGTTCTTGGCGTCCTTGGGGCTATTGTTCTTGCTCTTGCTCTTGCTCTTGCTCCTGCTTCTAGTATTTTTGCTGCTGCCGCCGCCGCCGCCGCCACCGCCGCTGCTGTTGTTGTCGGTCGAGCCGCTAGTCTTGGGTCTCCCGCGCGCCATGACGCTGACCTCGTCTTCTTTTTTTTTTTTCTGGCCTGCGCTCGTGCGTCGGGGGCGACCACGTTTCGTGTGAGAGGCCAGGCAAGACGAGGCGGGCGTGTCCGGAGCGGAGCACTTCAGGATTGTGGCGCGGCGCGGCGCGGCGAGCCCCCAAGCGCCCAACTTGGTCTCGAAACAAAGCAAAGCAAAGCAACCCCAAGCGCTTTTGCTCTTGTGGTCTCTGTGGTTGTTATGAGTGAGTGGCTGGTGCAAGAGCAAGGCTAGGTTAAGTAAGGGCAGATGGGGGGACCAAGGAGTAACAACGTTCGTTTCGAGCGCACGAGTTTGGAATCAATCAAGGTCGGTCGGTGGCTTTGGACTTTGGTTGGTGCACGATGGTGTTTGTCTCATTGGGGGATGGGAGAAAAAATTGGCGGGCAGACAGACATCTATCTGGCTGATTGACGATTTTCAAGGTAAGCTGACTGAGGATGATGTCTCTGCCCTGTCAATAAAAAACAAGGTATGGCTGACCAGCGCTTTGGTCATTAACATTTTGTAAAAGCTGTGTGAATCGATCTTAGTATTATTTTTATCAGACATACAGAGGACAGGAAATGAAGCGCTGTATTTTTTTTTCCACAGAGACTGCAAATGATCACAAGAGCATCATGTCGTCGCTATCAGACGCAGAGCTGAGCGCCATGTCTTCAGGCGCAGGCTCGGCCTCGCCAAAGTTGTTATTGGTTTTTACAATGCAGGCTCGGGGCCGTGCGGGCGGAACAAGAGCTGCCGAGCCCGCCGCGGCGGCGGCTGTTGTTGTTGCTGCTGCTGTTGATTCTGCTGCTGCTGCTGCTGCTGCTGCTGCTGCTGCTGCTACTGCTACTGCTGATTCGGTGGCGATGCCTAGAGTTGGGCCCGCGAAAGAGGCTGTGGAGGCACGGGCCGCCGAATGCAGCGCAATGATGCCATACTGCGTGAGATGGTTCCAGCGCACGTTGAGATGCGCAAGATTGGTGTTGAGAACCAGCGCGTCGGCCAGCGCCTTGGCGCCGGGATCGCAAATCGCGTTTGCCTCGATATTGAGCGTGGCAAGAGCTGGATTCTGTGCGAGGACCTGGGCCAGCGCGGTGGCACCAGGCGTCCCTACGCGGTTGCACTGTAGCTCCAAGCTGACAATCGTGCGGTTGGAAGCGAGGGCGGCAGCGAGGGCGGCTACGCCCTTGTCTGCGATGCGATTTACGGAAAGGTCGAGGTGTCTGAGGGTGCGGTTGCGCGCAATGCCGGGCGCGAGGGCCTCGAGGCCGGCGTCGTCGATACAGTTTGCGCTGAGCACGAGCTCTTGCAGTGTGGAATTTCTCTCGAGAGCATCGGCGAGCGCGGTTGCGCCCTGCGTGCCAATGCGATTGTCCTCGAGCGAGATTACGCGGAGGCAGGTGTTGACGGAAAGCATTCTTGCAATGGAGCTGACGCCCGGGTCGCGGATCAGGTTGAAGGCGAGGCTGAGGTGCGTGATGGCCGTGGGCGCCGTGAGGGTCTGTGCCAGGGCGTCGGCTCCTGCGTCGGAGATCATGTTGGACGTGAGGTCGAGTTCCTCGAGGTCCTGGTTATAGATGCGCAGGAGCGCGCACAGCTTGCTCCGTACGAGGTCGTCGCCGAGCCATTCTTGGGAGTCGACGAGCCTGCCGAGCCTGAGGGCCTCGACGCCATCCTCGATGGGGCGCTGCACGACGACCGCAAAGGTCTCCGGGTCCATTCCCGAGGCCGGCCCGGGCCTGCGCCCGGCCGCGGCTAGCCACCCCACCTTGGCGGCCCTCGCTCGCTCGCTCGCCTTGGGTCTCTCTCTCTCTTTCACAGGCAGCGCGGCGCAGCCCAGCGCAGCCTAGCGCAGCGCTGTCTGCAATCAGCGCTGCTCTCAGCTCCCGAGGCGGACAGGACCGCCGGCGAGCGGCGCACAGACGTCAGCGCCTCGCTAGCACCCGCGCGGGTCTGCGCCGCCCTTGGTCTCGGTCTCGGATTTGGTCTTGGTCTTGGTCCTGGCCTTGGTCCTGGCCTCGCTCTCGCTCTTGCTCGCGCGCGGGCGCGTGCGTGCTCGGTCCCTCTCTCTCTCTCTCTCTCTCTCGCGGCGGCGCTCTTGCTCGCACTTTCTTTCGCAGCCGCGGGGATACGGACGGCCCTGTGCGCGGCGGCGCGCAAGTCGGGAATGCGGCTTTGCGCCACTTGTGGCGCCCGCCGCGCGCGCTTTGCTCCACTTGGCCGCTGCGCCTCGCCGCCTCCTCCCTTCCTTCCTTGCGAGCCGCGCCAAGAAAGCGCGACGCCGCCGCGCCGCGAGGCCGGCCTCCGCGCCGCGCCCGAGGACGGCCGCGTCTGGCGCGGCGTCTGCGTCTGGCGCGGCGTCTGCGTCTGGCGCGGCTCGCTTGGCTCGCTTGGCTCGCCTGGCTTGGCCTGGTCCAGGAGCGGGACGGGCTCGAGAGGCTTTCTGTCTCGCCAGCCGGGTCTGCGTCACGACCCGCGATGGCGCGCTGTCGCCGCGATGGCGCGCTGTCGCCGCGATGGCGCGCTGTCGCCGCGACCGGCGTCGAGACCGCGCCGCGCGGCTGCCCGCCTTCCCGCCTTCCCGCCTGCCTGCCCGCCTGCCTCCCGCCGCTCCGCGCTGCGCCGCTGCCGCGTGCGAGGCGCGAGGGAGATAGATCTGCCGCGCGGCGCTTGACGCTGCTTGATGCCGCCTCGAGACCCGCCGATCGATGCCTGCTCGCGCTGCTCGCCGCTCTGCTCCGCTCTGCGCTGCGCTGCTCCGCTCTGCTCCGCTCTGCTCCGCTCTGCCCCGCTCTGCTCTGCTCTGCTCTGCGCTGCGCTGCGCTGCGCGGGCCTGCGCGGCTGCGAGGCGGCGCCCTTGCGGGTTTGCTCGCTCGCCCGCGGCGCTGCGCCCTGCTCTCTCTCCTTCTCTCTTTGCCCGCGCAGGTCCGGGCGCCGCAACCGGCTCGCTCTCATGCATGGCCCATGGCAGGCATGGCCGAGGCGCGGGATCGCCGTGGCGCGCCCCGGCGCAGAGCAGAGCGGGACCGGGGGGATGGCTGCCTCGGCTCGGCGCGGGAGGGCATGGGCTGCGCTGGGCTGGGCTGGGCTGGAGAGGAGGAGCGCGGGAGTGGAGTGACTTGGGTTGGCTTGGGTTGGCTTGGGTTGGCTGCCTTGCGAGGCGGGGCAAGTCTCGAAAGAGCAGGTTCGCCTGCGAGCCGTTCCAGTGTCTTCGTGCGCCGGGTCTGGTGGGCTCCGCATAGGTGCGTTTAGGTACGGACTCGCGCACCGGACCCGGCCCGTCACAGACCGTATTTCTATCACAGGACCCGTGGCCTCGCCTTCAACCTGTTGGCCGCTTCGAGGCTTCTCTCCTTTCCTTTCCTTTCCTTTTCTTTCCTTTCCCTTCCCTTCCCTTCCCTTCCCTTCCCTTCGCCTCTGTTCGCACGCAAGCGCCTCGCCGTCATCCTCGCAAGAAAAAGTCCGGCACCCCAGCAACAAACAGCTCGTCCCGCGCGTCCGGCCGCAAATCCCCGCGTTGGCCAGGGCGCGTGCTCTCTCGCTCGCTCGCCGCTGCGGCGCCCGTCCACGACCCGCCCTCGTCCTTCCTTCCTGCCTCCGCTTCCTTCCCTTCTGCCTTCCTCTTCGCTCTCTCGAGGCCCGGACCGGGTGGGTCCCTCCCTCCCTCCCTGGTCGCGGGGAGGAGGTCGGCGTAACGTTGACTTTGACACCCACCAACGGTGGCGGCAGGGGGTCCTACCTTGGGACCAAGGAGTCCGCCGGAAAGCTAATTGTGGTGGGGCTTGGGAGCGAGGGATTTGTTCGGCAGAGAGCAGCTGGCTGGAGCTGACTGCAGACAGACGACGATTCGCAACCCAGACCGCGGATTTTGTGCGGACGGGAAAGGCATCGAAGAGTGGAGAGGAAGTTGAGCGGGGCGGCGGGACGTGCGTGCATGGCGAGGAGGATGGATGGTTGGATTTCAGAGCCCGCGAGGTATACTCGCTGTCAGCAGCAGACCGTGGCGAATGGCCGGGTTCACTGTCAATCAACTACGACTCGAAGCCTCCTTGTCTGAGTCCCTCGATGCAGATCGTAACAGCTGCAGCTGCTCGCAGCTGGTAGCCTTTGCCATGCCACAACTACCAGCAGCCCTGGTTGCTAGCTCTTGCAGTTCGTAAGTAGATGACGACGACAGGCGGCTCATCCTTTTTCTCTCGTGGTGTGCTTTGGCCAGGTCTAGGCTAGATGCAGCCAGACGTCCTTCGAATCTTCGCGCAAGGGGCGCACACGTCGCCGCAAGTGAACTATCGTCGATTCCGCGCTTGTGCCCGGAATCCCCCCACTTTCCCGCCGCCGTTTGCGCCACTGCCGTACTTACTCGTAGCGCTTCGCTACTGACAAGTTCATTGACCGCCACGCCCGGCACCGGCGGTCGGCCAGTTGCGACTTGCCGGGCGCGCGGCAAGTGCGCTATGCGGGGGCCGCAAGTCGGCTATAGCGCCGAGGTCTCACTTGCGGCAGACCGCGCGAGAGAGAGGGAGGGAAAGAAAGAAAGAAAGAAAGAAAGTAGGAGCAAAAGACACGCGCCAAAAGGAGATTGATTGACAGTGCTTGCGAGGGAGCGCGAGCGGCAGCGACCGCGACGGCGACGGCGACGGCGACGGCGGCAGCGGCGGAGGCGGCGGCGCGGGCTCGCGAGGAACCCGGGCTCCCGGCGGCGGCGGCTCGCAGCGCGGCGCGGCGAAGAACGCCCGCGGCCCGGCGCAGGGACGCGAGCAAGGGGAAAAAGCAGAGACATTCTTTGACGGAGTGAGTGCCTGAGTGCTTGCTCAGCCGGTGCGTGCGGCGTGCTGCGCAGCACACACGCACACGTGCGCGCGGGAGAGCGGGCCCAGGAGGGAGGGGGATGGGCGTGGGAGGGCTCCAAGGCTGCCACCGAACCGCTCAGTCTTGGAGGAGTCGACCGCCACCGGGCTGCGGCAAACCCAAACCCTCGTTTCCTGGGCTGTCTTCGCGAAGCTCGTTGTCTAGAAGCGCGTCGTGGACCGCCATTTCGACGCGCGCATTGCAATTGCACACGCAAAACAACCGCTCTCTGGTCTCTCTTGAATAAGGCAAGCGCACGCACTTGAATACGCACGCACCTGTTTTGCTAAGAGCATGAAGTTCCTTGATGTTGCGCGACTCAACCAAGTCACCTCGTTCCTGCAATCATGTTCCGTCGCCGATCGCAAGCTGCAGGGCAGGGTCGAGGCGTACTCGTGCAAGGCCGTTGGCGAGGACCGGCGGCTAAGTAAGGTCCTGGAACAGCAGTACGCGGCGGAACTGGCGGCTTCGTCCGACATGGACCCAGACGGCTATGCGGCGGCCGCCGCTGCGGCCTCCGGCAACATGGCCGACGAGACGGCTCTCGGCAAGCTCAGCGACCCACACACACGGCGCCTGCTCACATACCTCATTTGCACCATGAACGCGACATTTCCCGACTACGACTTTAGCGCGCTCAAACCAGACCAATTCCGCGCGGAAAATCTTGGTCGCGTGGTGAACCTCGTCAACAGCCACTTGAGCGAGTTCGTCGACAAGCAGAGTCCGCGTTTTCTCGAGGAAGTCTGGAGTGCCGTCGACGCTGAGATTCTCTTGCGCGGGGCCGAGGTTTACACGTATGTTCCAAACATGGAGGACGACCCCTTCAGCCTTCCGGGGACGCTCTGGTCCTTTAACTTTTTCTTTTACAATCGCGAAGAGAAGAAAGTTCTCTTTTTCACGTGCTGCTGCACGCTCCAAGGCCGCATCGGTGCTCACAGCGATCTCTACGGCACGGACGATGGCGCCTCTGACGTCATGAGTGATGTCGGCGCTCCGGACGGCGTCTCGACGCTGGCTCAAGACGAAGCAGAGTCTCGGATGGGTGCGCGAAGCGATGTCGCCGAGGCCGACGAGGACGAGGAAGACGAAGACGAAGACGAGGACTTTGAGGTGGACATGGATGCCGTCTCCATTGCCAACGAGGAAGACGAGGATG
This sequence comes from Schizochytrium sp. CCTCC M209059, assembly GCA_000818945.1. Lineage (NCBI taxonomy): Eukaryota > Bigyra > Thraustochytrida > Thraustochytriidae > Schizochytrium > Schizochytrium sp. CCTCC M209059. The sequence continues at coordinate 257,925 of KN805415.1, forward strand.
ACGATGCCCTTTGATTGAAGGAGCGTAATATCGTCCCCTTCTCACATGTGCGAGGATGGGAGGGAGTTCCCCCAGAGTAGACGAGGAGTCTCAATGGTGCTGCCTTTTTCTACGTTCCCCCTTTTTTCCGCGTCTGGGCGTCATCTTTTCCTTGCCACCCGCTTCTTGTACATTCATTTTCAATCAATCAATCAGCAGCAACCCCCAAAATTCTTTGAATACAGCTACCAATCTGTTTTCCATTTTCCTCGCTTTGCTCTCTTTCTTTGTCTCTTCTGGTTTCTTCCATTGCGACCTTATCCATTTGCTCCATTTGCTTGTTGGGACGGGAAATATCTGTTGGCCAAGCGCAAGTCTCGCAGAGTGTGCACGATGATCAAGCAAGACATCATGAATCATTCAAGACAAGATATGAGAATGAAAAAAAACAAAACAAAATAACGTGGGCTTCGAACATTTACGAATGCTGATTTCCACCACAAAAAAAAAGCATCGCTCCGTGCTTGTCCAAGTCCCCTCGGAATGCAGACAGCCAAAGCATCCATCATTAATGCATCCTCTTGTCTAAAAGTCAAAGATGCCTAACGCCGACCTTGTTCCGCTCCTCTATCTTTGTTCGTTGCATGTATGTGGCTCGTTGCAGTCAAAAGTATCATGTTGATGCCGAAAAATGACAGAGACAGCATCCTAACACTTACTTGGCGTTCGCCACGCCCTCGAGGGCAGTCGTAATAACTTTACCGAGATCCGCAGAAACAGCATCCCACACCTTGTCTGCATCTTCACCGCTGCCAGACTCATGCTTCGCCTTGAGGGCATCTCGCGCGGCGTCGAACGCAGATCCGGGAACGCCAATATCCGCAAGCGTCTTGCGCGTGGCAGAGAGCTTGTCAAATCCAGTAAAGATGCGCTGAGGCGCACCCTCGGTGATTGTATCGCCGGCAGCCTCAGCGCGAACATCGGTGCCGCCAAGAAACATCTGCTTGCCTTGCTTCTCGGTGGTATGAGGGCCAACACAGCAGCCTTCGATGGCCTCAAAGGAGTCCCAATCCCAGCCGACCTTGTCGGGGCAGCACGAGTAAAACTTGCGCAAATCGTGAAAGACCGGAGGCTTGGCGTGGTATTTGCATGCAGTCTCGTTGTTCTCTGACTCGGTGTACCACGCATTGCAGCCAAAGTGTTCACAGTGAAGCTTGCCCGCGCGATCACTAGCCGACGATCCACCACTCTTGCCCTCGGCCTTGTTTTTCGCAGCGAGCTTGGCATCAGCAGCGGCGCGCGCTGCCGCCACCGAGGAGACGCCCTTGGGTTTTGACCCAGAGTCTGTTTTCGCGTTTGTCGTTGCCGCTGCGGATGACGATGACGATGCCTTCGAGGCGTCGTCGCCTGCTCCTGCTGCTGGGCTTTCTGTCTCTGAAGAGGGCGGCTCAAACCCCAGGGCCTCCATCGACTGCGAGGCCCCGTTCTTCAAAAAGAGCTCGCCACCGCTTTCAAGGAAGCTGTTGACAGGCGCATCAAAGGGCGCAACGAAACCATCAGACTTTTCGAAATGTACCGCGTCTTCGTCAAGTGCGGACTCTGGGTGCTTTTTGTTGTATGCCTCAACAAAGGTGCCAATCAATCGCTGCACTGGCCCGGACCGCCACGACTTGGGCAGCGTCAGCTTGATGGTCATCTTGAGATCATCCTGTACCGCACAAGTGGTTGTTTGTCAGTATCACCGCACGCATGTCAGTTTTCTCTTCTAAAATCTTTGCTCAAGCAAGTGAGTGAGCGAGCGAGCGTGCGTGCAAGCAGGAGCTCAACACAAACGGGTGCTTCTCCTTCTCCACTTGCTTCGGAGTCGCACTTACCTCTAGAGTATCTTCAAAGTGCAGAAAAACCTTCATGGTAGATTCCAGCAGATCCTTCGCTCCCGAGAAGCGTCGCGTCGCGTCGCGTCCCCGTCTCCTTCTCTCTCTCCGGACAGGCCACCTCAACTTGTCGCCGTCCTCGTCAGCGTCGTCGTTGATGTTCTGGAGCTTCCGGCTAAACCCCCCGGTGCAAGATATCCCGTCACTGAATGTAATTTTACCATACTATAGGCCTTAATTTGCAATCCGTCCTCTCGGATACCCGGGTAAACCCTCGCGCTGCCTGTCTGTCTGGCCGAGGCGGCGTCAACTACGAGGCGGCGGCAGAGCAATCACCGCGCGCTCGCAGCCGACCGCACCCGCCCGTCGCGCCTGCGAAGGGACCAGCGCTCGCCGCCGTACGCCCGACTCCGGCCCTCGCCCCCGCGCGCTCGCGCCCGCACGTAAGTCGAGTCCGAGAAACCGCGGAGAGAAAGATGGAGAGAGAAAGAGGGGGAATGCTGCTGCTGCTGCCGCCAAGAAGGCCTCGGGCGGCCCTGGCGAGCGAGCGAGCGAGCGAGCGAGCGGCGCTGGCGCTGCGCACAATGAAGATTGCAGAGAAGAAGAGCTAACGGAGAGACGATCGCTGTGGCGAACGTTGACAATGCATGAATTTGCGCACCATGGTGATCTTTTGCAACAGAACAGGTCGAAAGCAAAGTCGAAAGCATGAGCTTCTTGGCAGCCTCGCGCATCGCGCGCGCAGCAGCGCAAATTCCGGCCCAGACCGCGCGCCTGACCAAGACGCGCACCATGGCCGGCTCGCCAAAACCCCAGGGCCAGTACCTCTTTGGAGAGGCGGTACGTGACGTTTCGAATGATGACTTTTTCGCGCATTCGTTTTGATGTCAAGCTTTGACCTTTGAACTAACGAGCAGCATCTCTCTCTCCCTCTCTCTTTTGCATCATTATGCATCTTTTTGCATCTCTTTACATGTGTACATGAATATGCGACGATCATGTGCAATCGACGGCATGGATGATTTTTGTTTGTTGCAAAACAGCCGGGCGCCAAGTCGGAAGGCTGGGAGACCATCTACATTGGCGGCATGACCCTGTGCTTTGTCACCGCCGGCGTGGGTCTCTGGTTCAAGCCGAACACGGACATTGACGTTTGGGCCCGCGACGAGGCTTTGACTCGCGAGGTTCTCGCTGATGCCGGTGAGGAGCTCGAGGTAGGCCGCAACTACTCGCAGGAGAAGTACGGCAATGTCTTTACCAAGGCTGGCCATGGCCTCAAGCCCACGCGTATGGCCGACGCTGACGAAGAGTAAGGTGCTTCACTGCCATTGCTTGAACCTCTTTGTCTTTGAGTTTGCTCGTGCACGCAACTCGTGCATGCTGCGCTCACAGCGCATTTGTTATGCGCAACCCAACCCCACCACCATCCCAACACAATGCACCCCATAGTCAGAGTACACAAAAGATTTTAAAAACCGATGATGAACGAACGATGTATTCGATCACTCGCTCCTTTCTGTTTTCGACCCACTTGGGCGCTTCATGAGGAGTCTCGAACAGGGAAGGTTTGAGAAAACACATTTGATGCAAGTAACCAAGTAGCAACTTGCTTTACCATGGCGAGGCCGCACTAAGTTCTCCATTCTTCTTGCTTACTACTCTGGTGTCCCAGCATCGGCATCATCGCCAACAAACATCATGTCATGATTGCCCCAGCAACCAATAAAATAAGTTAGGGGAGACCCTCGCCAGTCGGCCAAAGAAAAGAAGCAGCAAAAATCATAGCGTGACGCAAACCCGATACCCCGCTGGTCGCGCAAGGCAGGGCACGGCCGGGGCGAGCAAGAGGCTGGGCTGGGCTCGCGCGCGGGACACACGCGAGTCTTTTTGTTGCAGGAGAGCCCTGCCGTCGAGCGATTGGTAGTGAGCGCGCGAGAGTGCGCCTTTGCCAAGCACCATGGACCGACAAAATCGCGCAGGCGTCAAGTTTGGCGGCGGTGGCGTGCTCAGCGGGGAGCGCGAGAAACTCAACCGCAAGGAGCGGCTGCGCCGCATTGCTATGGAAACAATCGACCTAAACAAGGACCCGTACTTTTTGCGAAACCACCTCGGCACCTACGAGTGCAAGCTTTGTTTGACGTTGCACACGACCGAAGGCAACTATTTGGCGCACACGCAGGGCAAACGACATCAAACCAATTTAGCGCGTCGTGCAGCGCGCGACAATCGGGAGAGTGCCCCAACAGACGACGAGCCGACCAAGGTTGAGATCAAAAAGACGATCAAAATCGGTCGCCCAGGATACAAGGTGACCAAACTGACTCACCCCGAGTCCGGGGCGCGAGGCCTTACGTTCGAACTCGTGTATCCTGAGATTACGCAAGGGCTGCGCCCGCGCCACCGCATCATGTCTGCTTTTGAGCAAAAGGTGGGGCCAAAGGATCCAGCATTTCAGTATCTCGTTTTTGCGGCCGAGCCGTACGAAACAGTTGGATTCCGAATTCCAAACTCTACAATCGACAGGGGTAGTTTGCACTCTACATGGGATGGGCCTTCGACATTGTTCACGCTGACGTTGTACTTTGCGCAGGATTCGGCATAGCTGAACGGAATGTAGGCGAGCAAATGAGCAGGGATGTCACATAAGCGAGCAAAGAAGCGAGCGCAAGAGCGAACGCGTCGCGCGGCGAGAAAATGACGTCACGGTCCTCACTCTCGCTCACGTACTGTCAGTCACACATGCACACCAACTGTTTTCTTTTTTTCTTTTGAAGAAATCCGGCTCCATTTGCACTGTACACAGGAAGAGGCATGGACGGGCTACGCTTTGCTAGGAAATCGGAACCCTCTTGCATGCGCGAGGAAGATCTTTGCGTACAACCTACTGCTCGCAAGCAAGTAGAGCAGACTCTCTGTTCGCACCCGATGTGGGATGAGGCCTCGACGCTGTACTCTGCGCAAAAGATTCATGGCGCGTTTCCACCAATCAAGAAGCAAGGCCAAACAGTCATGTCTATACAAGTCGCTACCCCGAGAACCGCGTGAGTTCTCTTCTTTGACCATGCACGTCGAGGTTCTTTGTCACGGACGCAAGATTGACGCAAAGATCGCCATTTCAAGGGTCCGCGAATAAACCGTGACTCTCCAGGTCACCTCGCTTATTCTAGACCCAAAGACGCGAGCGCGCGCGCGCACACATAACATACCCTACACACGCACACCTACACACGCGTACACCCATTTTGGCTTGATCTTATAGAAATATACACTAACAGTAAGGCCCCACATTCTCCCACACAAGGGCTGGACTCTCCCTCTGCATCCACTGGCCTACTTCCTCTTCAACCCCTTAAAAATCAACCTCCCACAGTGCACGCACGGCGGGGCGGTTTGCGCCCTCGACGGTCGGAAAGCCCGCACAGGTCTTTTCCTCACGGTGGCGGCCATTTCCGACTTGCGCGAGCCCATTCCGCACTGGCGCGGCGCGGAAACTCGACTTGCGGCCGCGGCCATAGCCGACTTGCGGCGGCCCCCGCGCGCGGCCTCGCGCACGTATAGTAAGTAGTACTACAGCTGCGCAGAGGCGAGGCAGCAGGCAGGCGATCGATCGATCGTCAGACTCCGAACCGCCGCCCTCGCGCCGCCCGCGCAGCCGCCCGCGCCGCCCGCCCGACCATGGGAGCATGTGAGTTCGGGTCGAGGTTGGCTTGTCTAGGTATTCTCTCATTTCATCTCGTCTCATCTCATCTCATCTGATCAAAGCTACCTACGTGTTGGAAAGATGAAAAGGAAAGAAAAAAAGAGAAGAGCACATGACAGACATGAGTTTCTCGTCGATGACTCCGAGGGACGAGAGCGAGCAAGAGAGCGAAAGGAGATGCAATAGGGAACGAGGACTGACGAAGATGTCGCTGTTTACTTGACGCGCGATGAACAAACAGGCGGGACCAAACTGAGCGAGGCCGAGGTGCAGGAGAAAAGGCGCGACCAGGAGATTGCGCGCGCCAATGCAAAGGACCGGAACAAGGACCGGAACCGCATCAAGCTGCTGCTGCTGGGCGCCGGCGAAAGTGGCAAGAGCACGATCTTTAAGCAGATGAAGCTTCTCTACGGGCAAAACAAGGGATTCACCGAGTCGGAGCTGTCGAAGGCGGCGCTCACCATCTACTCGAACGTGATTTCGGACTTTCAGGAGGTGCTGACGCGCTGCGCTGAATTCGGGCCATACGACCCATCGCTCAAGGAGTCTGCAGAGGCCGTGCTGCTGATGCCGTTCGAGGCGCCGACAGCGTACATTGACGCCTCGATGGCGAGCGTGATGAAGAATCTGTGGGAAGATGAAGGCGTGCAGCAAACGTGGGCGGCCCGGGCTAACTTTCAGGTCCAAGACGCCCTGGCGAATTACATGGCCAAAATCGAGGAGATCGGCAAAGAAAACTACGTGCCAACGACGCAGGACGTTCTGCTGACGCGCGTCCGGACCTCGGGTATCGTGGAGGACCACTTTTTGATCGAGGGTGTCGAGTTTGTCATGTTTGACGTGGGCGGCCAGCGCAACGAGCGCCGCAAGTGGATTCACTGTTTCGAGGATGTGACGGCTGTGATTTTCGTGGCAGCCATCAACGAGTACGATCAGGTTCTCTACGAGGACAACAAGGTGAACCGCATGGACGAGGCGGTGATTCTCTTTGAGGAGATTTGCAACTCCAAGTGGTTCACGCAGACCTCGATGATTCTCTTTCTGAACAAGGCCGATCTCTTTCGGGAAAAGCTTGTGACGAGCCCCTTTCGCGTGGACCAGGGCCCAGATACCCGCTTTCTGGATTTCGCGGGTCCTGTGGTTGTGCCTGGCACCCAGAGCGCCGAGATCGGAACGCCCGAGTACGAGGCCTGCTACGAGGCTGCCGCCGAATATTGCCTCGAGCTCTTTGTCTCGCGCAAGAAGAACCCGAATAAGCGCGTGTACCATCACATTACCACGGCGACAGACTCGCGAAACATCAACACCGTCTTTGATGCCTGCCGCGACATTATTCTCAAGAGCAACCTGTTGGCTGGAGGCTTTTTCGATGCCAGCGATAAGGACAGCGTGTAAATCAGCTCGGGCCGTATAGACGAGAGGGGAAAACGGCCGGTCTTTTTTCCTTTGTCTTCTCTTCCCTCTTGCTGCCTTGCGCGGCGGGAGGCCAGCCTGGCCTGGAGTGCACGCTGTACTGTCTGCGCGAATGTGGACTGCTCGTGCGTTGTGTAGTCTCGTCGCGTTGGCTTTTTGAGCATCCATTTTCTTGCCTTTATCTTTTTCGACTTTTTCTCCACCTCGCTCTCTCTCTCTCTCGCCCTTTTTATCCCTCCCGTTCTCCGTACCTCTCTCGTCTTTCTGGGGAGCAAGATCCGCGCCTGCCAAGCACGTAGCGCAAACGATAGCCATTTCGCGCAGAGATGCATTTTCCGAAAGATGAAGATAATTTTCGTACATTGTTGTTGTTCGTTTTTCTTTCTCGTTAGCCCTGGCTAGCCATGTAAAACGGGACGAAATGTGGACGAAATCTTTGCTCGCGTTATCCGTCTGGGCATGATTCGATCTACACTGCGTGTTATGAAATTGAGTTGAGTTTTAGTTTTCCGTGTCCAACTTTTTATCCCAGCGTTTGAGGTTCTGAAAAGTGTTTTCGATTGAGATTTAGGTGAAAGACTGATTTGGCGGCTGCGAATATTAAGTAGTCTAGTTGATCAGAAGAGGGCCGAGTCTCGTCCCGAAAAAGACGAAGACCCTCTTTCTTGTGGGAGTTTCGAGTAGTAAATTAAAAAATTGCGTTGCGCTCGGGAAACGTATTGATGCGGACTTCAAGCTGAAGGTGCATGAGCATACCAGGTGCATCCTGTCTTCAGTGGACGCTGGTAACAGTCACAAGTGTCGCACGGGTTTCAAGCAAACGATGACCTTAATTTGCATGAAATATCTTTTTTTTTCCTTTGGTAGTAGACTCGACCAAAAGCTGTTCACTATTCGCAGCAACCTTTGCAATTTCTTTTCTTTCTCCAAGACAGTGAGTGCTTTGTGAATTTCTTTTTTGTTTTTTTTCCTCCGAGACAGTGCGTGCTTTGCGGTATTTCTCCAAGACAGTGAGTGCTTTGCGATATTTTTTCTTTCTCCAAGACAGTGAGTACTTTGTGATTCTTTTGTCTTCAAGACCGTGATTGCTTCGTTCTGGTGATGTAGTGCTTCACGTATACTCATCTTTTTCTTCTTTATTATCGTCTCCACGTAGGACAGATTTGTCGCTCAGAGTCAAAAATTAGGCAAGCACGCAAGCTCTCATCAAGAATGTGATCAATAGTAGATAACGAAAGTTGGTTGTTACGGAGATGTGGGATGTAAAGTTGGCGCTTCTCACGAGAGCAGGCCTAACGACGAGAAGAGGAACAGAAGGAGCACGGGCGGCTGAAACGATGTGTAACGCGCTGGCAAAAGAAATCGCAGCAGTGACCGTGCTGCTGGAGACGATGTCGCGGGCGGCTCGCGCGGCTGTGGCCTCGAGGCCGCTTGGGTAACTGTGTTTGGCTAATCTGTAGTGGGAAAAGGAGGTCACCCAAACGACCGAAGCGCACAGGCAAGCGGGATTGCGTGGACACGTGGGTTTTACATGAAGCCGTTGTCGAGAAGGTTGCTGCGGAGCACAATATCCTTGGCAGACTCCATGACAACCCTGACCTGGTCGGTGTCGGTGGCGGCGGTGACCTTGACGTAGATCTCGCGGTTGCTCTTGGAGACGGTGGCCGTGCCGGCTTGCTTGTAGAGGTCGGTGAGGTACTTGGTGGTGGCCATGTAGACCTGCTCGAACTCGGCCGTGCCTTCGGTTGCCGAAGCAGTGCCCGGGACGTTTTCGGGGCCCTGATAGTCGACGTTGCGGGGGTTGGGCCCGTCGTCGACGCGAAAGGGCGAGTACTGCAGCTTTTCGCGGAAGAGATCGCGCTTGTTGAGGAAGAGAATCATGCTCTTGTCACGGAACCACTTAGACTCGCACATCTCCTTGAAGAGCGCGACAGACTCGTCCTGACGGTTCATGGACTGATCCTCGTAGAGCACCTGATCGTACTCGGATATGGCGGCGACAAAGATGACAGCGGTGACATTATCGAAGCAGTGGATCCACTTCTTCCTCTCGTTGCGCTGGCCACCGACATCGAACATGGCAATGACGACGCCGCCAATGTTGTACTCGGCCTCGACGATACCCGAGGTGCGGACGCGCGAGCGGAGGAGATCTTGGTTGGATGGGAGGTAGCTGGACTCCGCGATGCGGTCGATGTTCTGCATGTAGTAGGCGAGAGCATCCTGAACCTGAAAGTTAGAGCGCTGGCGCCAGGTGTCCTGGACACCGGCGTCTTCCCAGATGCTCTTGAGCTTCTGGGCGACCTCTTTGTCGATGGTGATGCCATCCTCGAGGCCCATGATCTCGTCGGCAAGTTCAGGGTCTTCTGCGGGCGTGATGAGTTCACAGTTGGCCAGAAGCACCTTCATGTTGCTCATGATGTTGGCGTAGACGACCTTGACACCGGCCTGGAGCTCGGACTGGGTAAAGCCATGTTGTTCCGAGAAGAGAATCTTCATTTGCTTGAAGAGGGTGGACTTGCCGGACTCGCCGGCGCCCAGGAGAAGGAACTTGAGCTTGTTGGCCTCGGCTGCTTGCCTGTGGCGTTCAATCGATTCGCGTCGCATCGTGGCGTGCAAGAGTGTCAGTCATTCAGTGTTCGGAGAGGAGTACGTACGTTCAGGGAGGAAAAGAGAAAAAGAAAGAAAGAAGGGCGCCGCCATCGCGATGGACGCGGGCGCGGGCGCGGACGCAGCGACATCCACTTCTATTCCTCTTCCTCCTCCTGCAGCTGCTGCTGCTGCTGCTGCTGCTAGTTCAACTTACTGCGCGCGGGCCATGGCCTCGAGCTGCTTGTTGCGGTTCGCCTCCGCCTGCTCCTCCGCCGACATGCTGCTTCCACAGGCGCCCATCTTGCTCGCTCGCTCGACTCTGCTCGACTCTGCTCTGCTCTGCTCTGCTCTGCTCTGCTGCGCTGCGCTCTGCTCCGCTCTGCTCCGCTCTGCTGCGCTGCGCTGCTCCGCGCTCTCCCGCTCCGACGCTACGCTGCGCTGCGCGGGACCGGGGTCTGCTCTCTCTCGCTCGCTCGGCTCTGCTCGGCCGGCTGGCTGTCTGGCTCTGGCTGGCGCACGCGCGCTGCACCGAGATGGATGGATGGATGGAGTGGAATGGATGCAGAGGAGGGAGCTGGATGTGTATGGACGGACGACTTCCCGGCTGGCCGGTCGCGCGAGCTCGCCGCCTCTTCGCTCCGCCGGCAGGGCCTGGGCCGCGCGAAGGCGCGGGAGCGAGCGTGCGTGCGAGGGCGCGAGGGCGCGAGGGCGCGGGCGAGGCGCGGCGCGAGCGGGCGAGGGCGAACGAGGGTCCGGTTGATTGATTTGTTTTCTTTGTTTTGTTTTCTCTGTTTTCTTTGTTTTGCGCTGCACTCCTCACCCACTTTCCCACTCCCTGCGTGCCGCGCGCGCGCTCGGTGCTTTCTTTCTTTCTTTCTTTCTTTCTTTCTTTCTTTCAAACTTTCTTTCAAACTTTCTTTCTTTCTTTCTTTCTTTCTTTCTTTCAAACTTTCTTTCAAACTTTCTTTCTTTCTTTCTTTCTTTCTTTCTTTCAAACTTTCTTTCTTTCAAACTTTCTTTTTTTCAAACTTTCTTTTTTTCAAACTTTCTTTTTTTCAAACTTTCTTTCTTTCAAACTTTCTTTCTTCCCTCCCCCTCTCCTGCTTTACGACCGGGCCCTTTCTTCCTTCCTTCCTTCCTTCCTTCCCTCCCTCCCTCCCTCCTTGCTTTCTGCCCTCTCTCCTTCGCGGCTCCCTTCCGAGCCCCTACTTCCTTTCCTCCTCCCCCGCACAGGCCGACGGGGGCGGCCGGTCTGCCTGCTGTAAAGGCAGCATCGAAACCGAGTACTAAGCTGGCACCAAAGACGTCCCGAGGAGGCCGCAGCCGCCGGCGAAGCGACAGCGCCCGAGGCTGCTGCTGCTGCTGCTGCTGCTGCGACGACTGTGCTCGGGCTGCGTGCAAGATGTTCTAGAGGTTCTCAGGCGGCGTAGCGGCAGCGGCGGATCGCGGCGGCGTCCCACGAGGACCGGCCGGCGGGGCTGGAAACTTTCCACTTGCAGGCGGTTTCCTTCCCCTTGCGGGCTGCTTTTGTTCACTTCCGCCTAGTACGCGTCGGTCGTGAGCATTGGCCGCATTCGCTCGCGCCTTTCGGTGCATCACGGCCGAAGCCGACCAAGCATGCAAGCAATCCGTCGCATCGCTGGCGAATCAATCAAAGGTGCGTTACTGCTACGGCGTGCGAGGAATGGGTTGCTTACGAGCTGCAGCTGCTTGCCGCGGCTTAAATTGCTGGTTGCTTAGTCGAATCGGCGGCAGCCTTGATGCCAGGTATAACATCGAAAAGAAAAAAGAAATAAAAGCCGTATGGTGGCGACTGAAAGTGGCAGACAGAAAGCTCGGGGTCTCCGTCGGTTTCGAAAGCCGGCTGTGGGAGGACTTAGGCGAAAGCCGACGACTCGCGACACTGGGTTTTACGAGCACCGCGCGTCCCCCCTCCTCTGCCACCACTGACCCGCATCGGGGCTCTTCGTGGACAGTGAGGCTTGTGTGATGCACCTCACGCTTTCCTCGCGTGACTGCCCGCAGTGAAGCACGTCTCCTCCATTTATCACTGCCCCTGCAGCCAGCTAGAAGTACCGCCTTTCAAAATTTCAGGACGTCTCTCCAAAAGATGCAGCGCGCGTGTATGTGCACGCAGCTGCAGGTGTGTGCAAGGTGTGCGCGTGCGCCGAGGCTATCATGGACTGGCGGAGGTACAGCGCTGCCTCCCTGCACTGGTCTGCTCAGGTCTGCTGCCACTGGCCCAGCTTGCCTCGGCTGTGCGACCACGTAGCCAGCTTCAGCGGCATGCCGCGCGCCGAAGCCGATCGGGGCTCAGCGCGGCTGAGCTCAGCACACCCAGCTTGGCGTCAGGAGTTGGGTGTCAGGACTCGGTCGGCGGTGCATCTTGGGGGGCGGTTTTTTTGCGGAATCTGCAGCAAATGAGCGTGAGAGTTCGCGCGTGTGTGTGCGAGTGTTCGAGCGTGCACACTCCGCCACTGCGCTTGGTGTTGATTGTGAGGAAGTAAATTCGAGAGAAAAGAAAAAGAAAAGGAAAAAAGAATAGAAAAAGGAAACGGGAAAGAAAAAGGAAAAGAAAAAGAAAGGAGGAAAAAAAAGGAAAGAAAAATAAGCGCCTACTGCTTAAAGCTAGGATTGATGCAGTGATGCTGAGCATGTGCATCTTCTTTCTTTTTTTTCTTGCTTGCTTGCTTGCTTGCTTTCTTGCTTTCTTTCTTGCGCATGCACTCCGAGTTGGACTTGGACTCCGTTGCGTCGTCCGTCCATTGCAGTAGCACTCATGGATGCCCGCCCACCTTTTCACGGCACGGCAGGCTTGGGAAGGCAGGTGTCGCCAGTCGTGGCAAGGCAAGGCGAGGCGAGGCGAGGGAGCAGACGCGGAGTGGCCGGCAGCAGCAGGCCGCGACCATGACGTGGGGGTTTTCTCGCCGCGCCGCCTTTAAGAAATTTGATCAAAAAAACTGGGAGGCCTCGGGCTGTTTCAACGATAGACTACTCGGAAACGACACGAGATGGTGATATACGTACCTCGATCGGGCGGCAGGAGAACGCGAGAAAACCGGCCAGGAGTCGCCGTCCCGTCCCGTCCCCACGCACGAACGACTGCGAGCGACTGCGCCACGAGGGACAATGGTCAAAAGGTCAGGACGTGCTATTGTTTGCTACGGTGCCATGTCCAGGATAGTAAGGCAAGCCTTGGGCTGCAGCAGCAGCAGCAGCAGCAGCAGCAGCAGCAGCGTACACACAATAGACGAGAGCCAGAGAGAGAGAAATGTCTATCCTCGTGGTCTCCTGTGATCCGTTGTTGTCACCATCCAAGACAGAGCTGAGCGCGTTGTTACTATGTCCTGGTGCTGGTGCTGCCAGCGACTGCAGCAACAGAGACCGCAGCAGCAGCGACTGCAGCAAGACCAAATGAATGTAAAGCTTCGATTAGTTGAGCCATGGACGTTCGAGGCTCAAGAGGTTGGGCCATCAGTGATGACCTCGACCCCGAACGCGCTCGTGTCGCAGTCGTCAGCAGCCAGTAAGGTTGCAGGGCGTCGCATCGCATAATTGGATAGATTGCAGAACAACCCACGCAGCAGCAGAGAGTGCATCAGCGCCCGCGTTGCCGAAGCGACGCCAAGACGACTCTCCGCAAATCAATGAGAAATAAGCCAGCAGCCAGCAGCAAGCAGCAAGCAGTGCTGGGCGAGCGAGCGTGCGAAATAAAAAGGACAGCCAGGAGGAAAAGGAAGTGTTATCTCCATTTTTGCACGCGCGTGCACACCCAGTGGCACAGAGGAGCACTGCGGGAGTCTTGTTCCGACGGAGCGCACACAATTTCCCATTTAACTATGAGAGCAATGCTCGTCTGACTTCCAGTGGTAAATTAAAGGCAATCACCACTGGAAAAGTAAATGCCAGTGAACAGAGAGGGGACGAGAAACAAGCGTCTGTGGACCTGTCCGGTGTGCTCTTTTATAAGGAGAAGCGGCATTTTTAGGTACGCGTGCGGGGCGGCGCGAGAGGACGCTGGCCCAGAGGAAGGGCGTCGCTCCGGCGCGTGCTCCAGAAGTGGACTCCCGGCGAGGTGCAAGTGGAGAATGCGGCGATAGCCCACTTGCCGCGGCGTCCGCGCAAGTGG
>KN805415.1:271958-292136 GCA_000818945.1 Schizochytrium sp. CCTCC M209059
CCCCCCCCCTTTGTTAGCGTAGCAAGATGGGAGCGTGCGGGTCCTCGTTGAGCGCCGAGGAGCAGCAGGCCCTCGCCGCGAACCGCGCCATCGAGAAGCGTAACCGCGATGATTTCCAGGCGGAGCAAGGCAAGATCAAGCTGCTCCTGCTCGGCGCCGGTGAGTCGGGCAAGTCGACCATCTTCAAGCAAATGAAGATTCTCTATGGTACCGGCTTTGGCCACCAGACACCCGACGAGCTCTCTCGATGGGAGACCACCGTGTACAACAACATCCTGGCCAACTTCAAGGTCCTTCTCGAAAACGTCGAGGAGTTCTCGGACGAGAGCCTCGAGGGCCGCGTCGATGAGATCAAAACTCTCTCCATTGGCTCCAGCTCTGTCATCGATGAGCCAGTCGGCGAGCTCCTCGTCGCCTTCTGGGAGGACGATGGCGTCCAGGCCGCCTGGCACCGCCGTGCTGAGTTCCAGATCCAGGACTCGCTCAAGTACTACATGGACGAGATGCCCCGCATCCAGGACAGCGACTATGTCCCCACCGAGCAGGACATTCTGCGCACGCGCGTGCGTACCTCTGGCATCGTCGAGGAGTCCTTCAAGATCGATAACGTCCTCTTTGAGTTCTTTGACGTCGGTGGCCAGCGTAACGAGCGCAAAAAGTGGATCCATGCCTTTGATAACGTCACTGCGGTCATCTTTGTCGCTGCCATCAACGAGTATGATCAGCATCTCTTTGAGGACAACACCATGAACCGCATTGACGAGGCCGTCATTCTCTTTGACGAAATCTGCAACAGCCCCTTCTTCCGCCAGACCTCCATGATTCTCTTTCTCAACAAGGATGATCTCTTTCGCGAGAAGCTCGCCGAGGTACCCTTCCGCGTTGATGACGGGCCCGAGCCCCGCTTTACCGACTACATGGGCCCGGAGGTCGACTTTGACGGCCCGAGCTCCGAAATTGGTTCCCCTGCGTACGAAGAGGTCTACCGGGCCAGCAGCCGCTACCTGCTGCAGCTCTTTCTCAACCGCAACCGCGACAACAACCGCGAGATTTACCACCACGTCACCTGCGCCACCGACACCTCCAACATTTCTGTCGTCTTTAAAGCCTCCAAGGACATCATTCTTCAGCGGAACCTCAAGGGCTCTGGCTTTGCTGTGTAAAGACGAGCCTCCGTCTGCTTCTTTTTTTCTCCTACTTGCAAATGTGCCTGCGCTCCTACGTGCGCCCCCCACATTACTTCCTTCCTTCCCCTACCAATCCCCCTTCCCGTTTTCTCGTCACTCTTTTCTCAACCCGTATACCCACCCGCTGCCCCCCGAAGATAACTGCGCGTCTAAGAATGAGGTTTGTTTCTGTGTCTACCTACCCACCTACCTATCCATGATACCATTCTTGCCGTTCCGCGCTGCTGTTGCGAAGCCAGCAAGCAAAACGAACGCTTCTCATCTGTTTTCCTCTATGCGTCGGACGCCGTCGTAGCGAGAGCCTTCGCGGCGTATCGCTGTTAAGCAAGACAAGATTTTGTTTACCACGCCTTCACTTTCTTCTTTTGCCAGACAATCATTAAATAGAATGAGGTAGCAGATCCTTCGATTCATTTGAGGTGTGAAACTACAACGCGGAAAAAATAAAGGGAAAGGTAAATTGGTCATGTCGGACGATCGAGTTCCTGCTGCTGATCGTATTGCTCGTTGCTCTCGCAAAGCAAGAGGGCGAAAACCTCTTGAGCAAATTCATCCTTGAATTCGTCATTTGCAGGACATTCGGTGGGGTCGATCGGATCGAGGGGCAGTTTTGTGAATCTCATGTACAGATCATAGTCAAGACGCATCGCAGCTGGATCCGTTGAAAAGTCTGCGCTTGCTCGTGCCGGTCCTTGATTCGATGCATTCACAGATGGTGGTACCGTAGAGGACTTGACGTTTGCATCGCGCCGCACGGCGGCCAATTGACCCACCATTTGTCCATAGCGTTGGCTCGTGGGCGACGCTGGCTCAGCCAAGAGGTTCTTGATCTTGTTTCGAATCGCTACGACGCCGCGGCGCCGCTGTGGGAATTCAATGTTGAAGCGAAAGGCAATGTCTGCCCAAAAGGTGCGGTTCGCGAACGGGCCATATGCCTTTGTCTTGTCTCCCACTTGGAAGGCATGTCGATAGTCTTGTAGAATGCACCGTAAGAGGAAGCCTACTTCTCTTTCTTCAAATTTTTGATCGCTTGTCACGAGCTGCGTCTGAAGCCCCTTGATGATCGCGGGCCAAGACCTCGCAAGCTCGTGCGGATCAGCAAGCATGCCAAGGTACTGCGTTACGGCCTGTAGTCTGCAATCTTTGATATGAAGAACTTGCAATGTCTCGAGAATGAGAACGACCAGCGCGAGCTCGCGTGCAGAGCTCGTTCCCTGCAGAAATCGGGAAAGAATCTGAACCTCCTTGGGGTGGACGACTCGCGAATTGCAGGTTTCCAAGTACATGAGCATCCACTTGAGATCGAAACTGGTCATGATCATGTTTGCGCTGCAATCGTAGCAATGCTTGGGATTGCTGGTTTGATCTCGACCGAGGCTTGGGAAATCCTGGGCTCGAATTCCACATCAGACGTCAAGGCTTCGCGCCCTTGCGCGCGCGCCATCGCGTACTATCATAGATCGATCATATCCCTGCGATCTTTGAGGCCAAGCTTGCGAGGCCATGACGCTTGAGGGATAGCTGGGACCGGCACCAAGTCCCCGGCACGTGTCTCTGACTGTACAGCGCTTGTTCGCCTTGTAAACAAGGCGTCAATGATTGACGCCACCTGGGGGAACGAGGGGAACTGGTTAAATGATTTTTGATTTCAAAGTATTTTTTTGCTAACGGAGTAGGTAGTAAGCAATCGGAAACGGAGCAAGTAAACGGAGCGAGCAAACAAAGCAAGCAAGCAAGCAAGCAATCTAAGCAACCAATGCAAGCATAATCGAGCGACCAAGTATAAGTAACCAATGCAAGCTCAATTAAGGCAACCAAGTCTAAGCAACCAATGCAAGCACAATCAAGCAACCAAGTATAAGTAACCAAGTGTAAGCGACCAGTGCAAACAACTAAAGCAACCAGAGCAAAGCCGACGGGCAGAGCCCAAGGAAAACAAAGACAAAGAATCATCAGTTTCATAGCATGAATGGGATTGACAGCGTCTTACACTTAGCGCTTGCCACGGTGAAGAAAGTAGAGCGAAAGGCCGAAGCAAATTTGGAAAAAGAAACCAAAAGCCCAGACAATGGTGAGGTCATGCGCAATGTTGACATCCTCCATGTCAAAGAACTCGAGCACAGCCTCGCCCGAAGGAAACTGCGTGGAATCAAAGTGCTCAATGGGCGAGAACTCGTTGTAAAAGAAGGAACGGAGCTCGTAGGTATGGAAGCCAATGTAGTGGAGCCAAATCAAATAGTCGGGAATGTCGCTGGCGACAATGAGAAAGCCGCTGGCAAGCATCATCATACCGTTCATGCCGGCGGCAAGCGCAATGCCAATAATGTAATGCGGCGAGATGGAGCCAACAAAGAACACCATGGACTCGGCCGTGAGCAGGGAAACAAAGAGCGCAGCGAGAAAGTTGCCAAAACCATTCATACCCGCGAGCGGGACGACCGAGGCCGTGGACACGAGCGAAATGAGGAAAATGCCCGGGATCATGCAAAAGTAGTGCGAGACAACGTAGGCGATCGGGGAATACATGCCGTTGGCGCGTTCACGCACAAAGGTGGCGCGCTCCTCGACGATGAACGGCAACACAGCGACGCTCATGAAAACGAGAAAGGCGGCAACGTAAAAGAGCGAAGCCGTGCGGGAGTTGATGCTGGTCGCTGTGAACTCGTCGCCGAGCCCAAGGTACATGAGACCAATCATCAGGCAAAGACCGACGTACATGACAAAGCGCACCCAGTAGATGCCCGGGTTGCGAAGGTTGTTGAGGAGGTTGCGGCGGCTGAGAAAGAGGAAATCGGACATCATGGGGCACGACTTTTCCACGCGCGGGGCCACGGCGTGCTGGACACCCTGGTCGCCAGAGGTCAGCGTAGATTCGATCTGCGCCTTGGTCTCGGTGTGCAGAGAGCTGGACGTGTAATGGTTGGCGAGCTCGAGCGGGTCGGCGCGCACGGTAAACTCCTTAAAGTCGGTGTTGACGATGGAAATGAGAAAATCAGCAGGGTTGCAGTATGAGGGGCAGGCGTAACCGAGGGTTCCAAAGTAGCCCACAGCGCCCTTGGCGGTGCCCAGATACAGGGTCTGGCCGCGGCTCATGAGCATGAACTTGTCGAACATGGCCCAGACCTCGCTCGAGGGTTGATGGATCGTCGTGACAACAGTGTGCATGCGGCGCGTGAGTCCACGGAGGCGCTTGATGACGGCAAAGGAGGAGGCCGAATCAAGACCCGAGGTCGGCTCGTCGAGAAGAACAATGGACGGGTGGCTCAGAAGCTCGACCGCGATCGAAAGGCGGCGCTTCTGGCCGCCCGAAAGACCCTTGCGGAAGATGTCGCCCACGAGGGTGTCCTGGACGTGTGTGAGGCCCATCTCGTCCATGGCCTCGCTCACGAGAACGGCCAGCTCGGCTTTGGTCACCGAGAAGCCGTAGTGGAAGCGCGCGGCGAATTCGAGGGTCTCGCGAACGGTAAACTGGCCCATGAGCGTGTCCTCCTGCGCGACGTACGAGAGAATGCGCTGGCGCTGGCGCTGGCTCAGCTTGCGGCCGCCGTAAAAGACTTCGCCAGAGAGCTTGGAGGACGCCGTGCGGCCAGCCAGGACGTCGAGGCAGGTGGTCTTGCCGCTCCCGCTGGGGCCCATGATGGCCAGGAGCTCACCCGGCTTGACAATGCCGCTGGCTTTGTCGACGATGATCTTGTCTTGGCGCTTCTTCTTGCCATTTTCCCGCGAGACCGCCTGCACGGTCACGGACACGTCGCGCCACACCAGACTGTGCGGCTCGCACTTGACGGGGAGGCCATCCTCGGGATCTTCGTCTCTGTTTAGGTGCAACGAGGCCTCCGAGGCGGCGTCATCGTCGTCGGCCTCGCTCGACGCCGACGAGGCCGTCGACGCGGGCCGGCCTTCCTGCTGCGTCGGCGAGATGTCGCCCTCGTGGACCACCTTGGCCGTGTTGTCGCCGTCGGCGGCGAGCATTTTTCTTGTCTTGTCTCTTCCCTTTTTTGAGAACGATTCGGTCAGCGGTTGAGCCGTACGGCCCTTGCTCGATCCAGCTCGTTCGCTTTTGCTTTTGCGTTTCTTTTTGCGTTTGGGTTTTGCTTGCCTGTGCTTGCTTGCGGCCGTCCAGCGAGCCGGCTAGCCAACCAGCTTGAGCCAGCCCGCGCCAACCTGTTTCTCCCGTTTGTCTGTTGGCCTGCTTGTTGTATGTTGTTCTTGCAGTTTGTCTGTCGTTTGCAGGAGGCGTCCGCGTCGCTTCGCGTCGCGTCGTGTTCATGGGAAAGCTACAGGTATAGATAGCTTTAGGTACGAGTGGTGGCCGCGCGCGTCCGTCCGTGCGCTGCGATCTCCTCGATGTGTCCAGCGCGGGGACTTGGTACTTGTCCTCACTCGATCGATCGGCCCTCCTCCCCCGCACCTGCCGCATGCCTTCCTTCCTCCTCCTCCCTATCTCCCCGCGCTCGCTCGCGCGCCTGTGAGAGACGCCGCCGGTCGCCGCGCCGCGCGGCGCGGCTCGAGGCTGTTCATTTCATTTCATTTCATTTCATTTCATTTCATTTCATTTCATTTCATTTCATTTCATTTCATTTCATTTCATTTCATTTCATTTCATTTCATTTCATTTCATTTCATTTCATTTCATTTCATTTCATTTTAATTCATTTCAATTTAATTCATTACGTTTTCAATTCAAGCCAGTGATCACTTCGCTTTGCCCTGGATGGGCGAGCGAGCGATGCATGACCACGCGAGCTCACCTTCTCCCGGAGCCAGCTGCCATGGCTGGGCAGGCTTCGCGTCGCGATGGTCATGGCGAGGGGAGGACGCGGTCGCGAGCGAAGATCCGGATCGAGGCGGGCGATGGAGCAGTTTGAATGAAGTGAAGGCGCGCACTGGCCGGCCGCTAGGGGGAAGAAAGCCGACGCGAAGACGCAGGCCAACGTGAAAGCCGCCACGGTCGCCGCTGCCGATGAGCTCTTTCGCGCGTTGAGCCCTCGCCTGCCGCTCGCTTGCACAACTTGCACAACTTGCACAACTTGCTTGCTTGCTTGCTTGCTTGCTTGCTTGCTTGCTTGCTTGCTTGCTTGCTTCCAGTGCAGAGGCCGCCGCGCGAAAGGTTCGGGAGCCAGCAGCCAGGGCAGCTTCATCGGTGGGACCTCAGCTCAGGGCGTCTCTTTGCCTTGTCCCGAGTCCGCTGCCTGCTTCAATGACAGGGAGGAGGCGAGCGTTGAGGAGCACGCGGGACGCGGCCGGGTCGCGGGAGGAGGATGGAGCGAGGCAAGCGCGCCGCGCCGGACCGTCGCCTCCTCGGCGAGGCGGCCAGCGTGTAGCTGCCACTGCGGGTTGGGCGTCGGTGACCACAATCGGCGTCGGGATCGACACGACGACGGAGCTCGAAGCGGACCGCGCGGCCCATCTCGCGCGAGACCTAGATTGGTGAAGCGTGGCACTGCTACGAAGGTTCGAGCGAGCTGCAGGCGATAGCTCAACCCACCAAAGGAGATGGGCATGAAAATCTCGCATCAGCGTTAGACAGCTAGCCAGCCGGTCGGGCAAACAGTAGCGACAGCATCTCTCGCAGTGCTGCTCTACTTTGTTCGCACGTGACCAACGAGTGGCGAATGTCAATTCGTAGATCTTCACGTGGACCGCGCGAGGCAACGCGAGGCCGACTCGCGGGAAAGAGCGGCGGAGAATTTCAAAGGCCACCCTCGATGTGGGCGCAGGCCAGGACAGGATGGAAACCTTCCCTCAGGAATCGACACACGCGAGCAGGCAAGCAGGCAAGTAGGCAAGCAGGCAAGAAGGCGAGCCAGTGAGGAGAAGAAGAGAGCGTCTCTTTTGAAGGACCGCCCGCCCTGACGATGCCGTAACTTGGCACTTCCTCCAACCAGGCTCTTGCGGGCCTTGTGGTCCAAAGCTCCTGGCCAACGACTCGAACCCCCTGACCGACCTATCGGCGGACCAAACGACCAACCGATGGACGGACCGGGCGATGGCGCAAGCTCTGTGTCTCCACGACGAGGCGACGCCAAGTTCTACTAGCCAGTAAGATTTGCCTCCCTTGAGAAACGTCAAAGCCACTTGTCCGTCCGTGACAGTTTCGCACTTCCCTTGCAAGGCTCGCGCTCCGACCCCTGGTCCAGTCAGCCAGCAAAACTTGCAGAGGTCGGAGAGGCGCCGCGCGGTTCGAAATGATTTTTCACCAGAAAGGGAGGGGGCTGGGGACCGCGCGGACACCGCGAAGCCTCCCTCGTCCCCTCCCGAGATGCATCCGCCCACCTTGAAAACGAACGCAAGGGACAAGCACGGCAGAGATCCGTTGAGCAAAGAGAACCCGCACTTATTCCTCTGAGCCGCAGCCGAGCCTCGACATCCTTTTCTGTTGTGGCAATTTGTTTTTTCTTTTTGGAAACTTGAGTCGTCTTAAGCCTGGACCGCGCCCCTCATGAAGCTCGCTCCAGGACTCGCGGGGGACGCTCTGAGCGCAAACCGAAGCTGGGCGCGAGGTCTCGAGCTGGATAGTAGCACGACTTGCGTTCTTTTTCCCCCCTCTTTAATTAAAAACACTCACAGAGAGTCAATTTCGGGTTTGGAAGAAAAGGGGGAACTTGCGGCGGGCCGGACGCTTCGCGTTGATGTCGCGAAGGCGGCCAAAAGGCTGGCCCGTATACAGCTACCAGTCACAAGCAGCTTAGCTTAGAACCGGATATTTTATCGCTGTCTCGCCGCTTGCACTTCGTGCTACTCGCAAACGAACTTTAAAAAAAAATAGGATAGATGCTTGCACGGAATCCCGAGCCTGCAAAAAATATGCTTTGCTTGCACCACGAAGAGCACAACGACAAGGATCTCGGGTCGCATATACCTACTCGTGCAGTTTTTGTTTTTAACCAATCAATCAGTCATGCACCACTCGCTCGCTTCTTGGCCATTTCGATTTTCCACTGAGGCAACTGAGGTCCACCGTGAAGACCCATGAGCTCGTGAATACGTGTCGTGACAAAGTCCGGGTCGTACGGGATACGCTCCTTTTGCACATACACCAGATATCGGTAGGCAATCTCGCCATAAATGCAAGACTCCTTGGCATCCTTGGACGAGCGGAGCTTGCACGAAGCCCAACGCTTTTTCACGTACTTTTCCATTTCGCGCTTGTGCGAGACGCGGCGCTTCTCGCGAAAGTCCTGCAGATCGGCGGTGCGTTTTAATTGAGCGGCGCCCAAAAATGCCTGCGCATCCTTGCCAAACCACTCGCACGGATCATACTGCAAATTGTACCGGAGCTCCTCCATCTCGCTAAAGACGAGACGAAAGCCCCCGTACTTGTCGCCATATCGCATGCGTGCAAAAGCGCCCGGGGAAGCAGCGAGCTCGAGAACGAGACGACGTCGCTCTTGCGTGAGAGTTGTAAGCACCTCGTGGACCTCCACGGACGTCTCGCGCATCGTCTCTATCGGAAACCACGAGGCCGCGCCTTCGGGATCTCCGCGAACGCTCTCGAGATGCACGCGAAAGCTTTTGCCAATCACAAAATCAAAGGCGAAGAGCTGATGGTGATGCTGCTCGCTCGCCTCTGTTTCCTGGTCGTCGTTCGAGGCAGCTCGCCGCCGTGAGAGTAAACGAGCGATTTCCGAGCGCGCGCTGTGAAAGACAAATTCCATCACTTTGCGCAGATACGGTCGGAGCGTCGAGCTCACGTACTGCGGCCCAGTGAGCTGCTCGGACGCCAGATGATACTGAAACTTCCCAAACGTGATGCAATGTTCGCCGCGGCGAAAGCCGACGCGATCGCCATCAAAAACGGCAGGTCGCCGCGACAGCAAGTAACCGTCGTGATAAAACACCATCAATGGCTCCACCGAGGCCACGAGCATGTACGCGCGCAATACGTACTGGGACAATAGCTTTTTCCCGGTCACCTCGCGCCCCGGGAGCTCCTCGTAGAGCGGATTGCTTGGGTTGATGAGCTCGAGTTCTTGCACTTTGGCTGCAGCGCTCGCGCGGCGCTCTTTGGTGGACTCCGTCTCATCGAACTCGAGCTTGATTTTCTCCGCGCGGTGCAAGCTACCCACATCGAGCAAAAGAGCGTCTCCGACATGGTCTTGGGCGAGCCACACATGCGGCGCCTCCGACGTGCACGGATAGAGACCTGGATCCTCGCGCATTTCGTTTGCCGAAGCAAAGTAGACAAGACTGGCGCCCCGGGTGTCCCAGCCTTGGTCCTGCACGTGTTTGAGGAGAACGGCGCGCGTTGACGATGGCGCAGAGGCGAAAAAGGACTCGCACTCCGCCTTGTTGTACATGCGCGCAGCACGCGGCTCAACGCGCAACAAGCTGTACGAGGCCTGTGCACAACGCGCCTTTGCAAAACCCGCACGGGTCGCAAAGGTGTCGCCGGCGTCACCGCCAAGGTAACGCCATCCTGGGATGCGTGGCACAAAGCGCGTCTCGTCGTCAAAGGCTGCCGTGGACGCCGACTTGTGCGTGCTGCTGATTCCAGCAAAGAGCTTGTTCGCAACCCGCAGCGGCGCGCTGAGCGCGTAATTGTCCTGAAACTCCTCGCAAGGGTTGTAGACGAGACCGCGCCGCGCCTCGTCAATCTCAGAGTACACGAGCTGCCAGTCCGCGTAGCGATCGCCTTCGCGCATGAGACGAAAGGGCTCTGGCTGCTCATTCATTTCGACAACCAGGTCGATAAAGGTTTCAATCATCTTGCGCGAGTCGAAATTGATGCTCCACGTAAAACCTGGATAACCGTTGGCCTCAATGAAGTGGACGTGAAAGTTCTCGTCAATCATAAAATCCAGGCCTGTGATTTGGTATGACCCTCTGCGCGCCTTGATCTTGCGCTGCGCGCTCTTGAACACGTACTGCGCCACCGAGCGAATGTACGGATTGAGAATGCTGTCGATATAGTGCGCGCCCGTGATACCCTTTTCGCTTAGATATTCCTGAAAGGAGGCAAAGGGCCACACGTGGTCCGAGAGCTTGAAGCCCGGCTTCATGCTCTGGTAATGGGTGTTGGTCAGGTAAACCTTGCGGTCCTTGGACATGGGCGAGTATGGCCACAGCGACCGTCGCAGGTAGCCCTCGTGATAGAATACAAACCATGGCGCTGCATTTGCAACGAGCATGTACACTCGGACGTCAAACTTGCACCCGTGCAAGAGAAGGGGCCGCTCAATATACTGCTGCACGAGCGCTCGCTTCGTTGCGGGTAGCGCGCGTTGCTCGCGGCAAGGAAAAAATTCGGGTCGCTTGCGACGTACATCCTCGACGTTGGCGTGAAAGGTGATGCCCTGGCCCTGCGAGCCGGCCTCGGGCTTGAGCAGCCACGTCAGCCCCAAGGCCCGGCCATCGGTATCTTCGAGGTCTGCGCACTCATCCTCTAGATACAGCCGGTATTGGGGCGGCTGTATTCCGAGCTCGTTGTACTTACAATGGTGCTGGTGCGCGAATCGAATCTTGGTGCGCAGCTGTTGGCCCTTGTTGCCGCCGATCGCATCGCCACCTTCAAAGGCAGTCAAGTACGTGGATCCCTCGTATTTGTCGATGATCTTTTCAAAGAGATCAGGACGCACTTGCTGCATGTGATTGAGGTTTGTCGTGTCGGCGAGAAGAAAGGTCAAGTGGTAGTTCATTTCCTTGTAATCGCGCGTCCCGTTGACCATGCATGACTTGAATCGCATGCTCCATCCCCGGTCGATCATGTCCTCGATTTCGAGACCGCGACAGCCCTCGCGCAAGCACCCAAAGCTTCGACGCTTGCTCTTGCCCACTGGTTTCGGCATGTGTTTGGAAAGTTCTAGAGATTGCGGCGTTTTCAGTGTCTTGTTGACATCGTGAACGCGGATACGATTTCGGAACTCAAGCCACGTCAGTGCCTTTTCGCCAGCGAGCGCCGGATCGTAGTCGAAGCCTACATTAGAGTATTTGCGCGATGCAGCTGAGCCCGTAAAGGTAGACGTCAAATCAAGATGTGGCAAATGGGCTTGGAACCCGGCCGTCGGCAAGGTCCACGCGCTCGCTCGCAAGTACAATACCCCAAAAATGCATGCCACAATCAAGAGACAACGCCGCGAGCTCAAGGACACAGCCGTTAACCACAAGCTGGGGACCTCTTCTGCATCCGATGAGTCCGACGACGACGAAGACGACGACGGGGAAGACGACGAGGAAGACGAGGACGCTACGGAGCTGCCACGGCGCAGCCGGCCTGCCTCAAGATCCAGCTTTAAATTGCTATCGCCGCTGCTGCTGCCGCTGCTGCTGCTGCTGCTGCTGCTGCTGCTGCTGCTGCTGCTGCTGCTGCTGCTGCTGCTGCTGCTGCTGCTGCTGCTGCTGCTGCTGCTGCTGCTGCTGCTGCTGCTGCTGCTGCTGCTGCTGCTGCTGCTGCTGCTGCTGCTGCTGCTGCTGCTGCTGCTGCTGCTGCTGCTGCTGCTGCTGCTGCTGCTGCTGCTGCTGCTGCTGCTGCTGCTGCTGCTGCTGCTGCTGCTGCTGCTGCTGCTGCTGCTGCTGCTGCTGCTGCTGCTGCTGCTGCTGCTGCTGCTGCTGCTGCTGCTGCTGCTGCTGCTGCTGCTGCTGCTGCTGCTGCTGCTGCTGCTGCTGCTGCTGCTGCTGCTGCTGCTGCTGCTGCTGCTGCTGCTGCTGCTGCTGCTGCTGCTGCTGCTGCTGCTGCTGCTGCTGCTGCTGCTGCTGCTGCTGCTGCTGCTGCTGCTGCTGCTGCTGCTGCTGCTGCTGCTGCTGCTGCTGCTGCTGCTCTGCGCGCGCAGCCGTACGCCTTCCTCTGTGCTGGCTAGCGACGCTTCGATTCCTCCTACGGCACCATCGTCGACAGTATCATCTTGCTGGGGTAACGGCGACGCGGAGGAGGAGGCGGACGACGACGAGGACGAGGACGACGACGAGGAGGAAGAGGAAGACGAGGCCGTCTCCCACTCGCCCTCCTCTGCATCGCTGGCACCCAGCAAGGCGCGCAGCATCCGAGTCGGGTTTGTTTGAGAGAGAAAAGAATTATTTTTTATATAAATAAAAATCGCCGACAAACGATCGCAGTCAATTTTTTTTTTCCCCAAAAGCGAGAATTGCCCAATCAAATTAGCCAGCTGTGGCAGCTCATCTTATCTTGACCTGGTTAATTGAGGGAATAAACGATACGCCCCGACTTTGGAACTACGTGGGGAAATTCCTCCGTTGACTAGAAAGCGCGATCAACCCATTCCTTCAATCAAGGCAAATACAATGGGATTTATGTTCTATTAATCAATTACAATTGGCCTTTCTTGTCTCTGGGGCTTGCTCTCGGGAAATGCTACCAATCTATTTTGAGCACCCTAAGGTCCAGAGACCTCGTAGCAATCGCGCACAATCATGGACGCTTTCTGATTTTGCTGTGGCCTTGTTACAAGAGTGGAAGGCTCTCGAGATTGTGACGCAAGTCCCGGAGTTCCCATGGCATAAATTCCGTAATGGCGAGACCAACAAGCGGCACTTCCTTGTCTACATCGCGAAGAATAGAACAGACTTTTGGCAGCTTCATTTGACCCCGCGCGATTCCATCAAAGTGGCTCGAAGGAACGTCGGGGCGATTAAAGTAAAGAAACGAGGTCGTGCTGGGGTCGAGGACGTCAAGATCAAAATGAACAGCGACGTGCTTGGCATTTCGCGCCTTGAGCCAGTCGAGCACAGGCTGATTGGAAGCCTCGAGGTCGCTGGGGCTGAGGACACTCAAGTCCTTTTCCGCAAGGAATCCCTTTTCGAAGTTGGAGGGATTGTTGACACCAACGTACAGCACCTGAGAAGGGTCGAGGGGCGTCTTGACGTGACGCGTAAAGCCCTCGTCGCCTTCACCCATGAGCATGGCGAGAACGTGCGCGTGTGCGTTCTCAAATTCTTGAGGAGACATGATGTCCGGGTGCGCGTCAACCCAGAGCACGGCGAGGTCTTGGCCGTACTTTTCGTGCAGATAAGCGATGGGTGCGAGATCGACAAGGCAGTCGCCCCCGACAGTGACGATGGCTTCGGGCTCGTGGCGGGCAATCGCCTCCTTGGCGGCCTCGAGCTGACTGAGGAGTGCCGTGCGCGACTTGATGCCCTCTTGGATAGGGCGGTCCCCGTCCTCCTTTTCGTTGGTCGCCGCGGTCACTTTGACGGTCTCGATGGGGCCCTGGGCTTCGGGGAGCAGCGCCGCAAGGACCCGAGCGCCCAGCGCGTACGTGGGAAGGTCGCCACCTTGCCACTGCGGCATGACCAGCCGCAGCGTTGAGCGCAAGGAGGGTCGCATGGTTGTCAGCCACGGCCGTCGCGTGGCAGGTAGCCCTACTGCCTGCCTGCTTGCCTTCCTGCTTGCCTCTTTTGGTGCTCGCTAGTGTCGCGCTGCGCCAATGGCAGGAGTGAACGTCGCGGATGAGCGAATGCGTGGCGGTCACTGTCAGTCCATTCGAGGTTTGCCGCAGCGGCGCGAGAGAAGGCGAGATTTAACCTTTGTGAGCTTCGTATGATGGTAGTACGTACGTACGTATCACTGGAGCCCCCATCCAATCCATCATGATGGTGGTCAAAGCCGTTCAGTGGCAGGGTTCACCGTCGATCGGTGTCCGTAAAAACTAGTCTCTCAAGGCTTGACGACTTCCTGTTTTTTTTCTTTTTTAATCATCACATCATCAGAGTATAGGCCTATATAGGCCTACTACACGAAGACTGTTGTCTCGTTCTCTGAGAACTGCAGCGTCGGCGAGAGCGTTTCCAATCGCAGCGACAGGCAGCTTTGACCCGAAATACGGGGCAGAATTTCCAAACCGCCAGGCTACTATAGATCGAGTCAGGTGCTCGCGATGCATCTCCGCCCCCATACATGCACAGGTGCTCGTCCCTTAACGCCCCATCGCCCGTTACACCCCTACCATTGCCAACGGATGATGGGGCGAGCGGAAACAAACTCGAGGTAGACGTCAGCGCAACACAATTCCAACTTTTACTATGTGAAACAAACTCGCTTTTCTCCCGAGTCCCCATTTTTCTGATCTGGTCTATTCTGGGTCCAATAGACCACTTCACACGTGCGCACGAGCACGCACATAGTCGCCAAGTTGTCTCCACAAATCACTTTTTTTCCGAAAAACCAAACGCTGTCGCATAGTGAGCCTAGATTTTGTCAAGTTTGCTGGCACGCAGAGAAGATTTCCAAGGCGCCACGGTTTGCAAAATCCAGCTTCACCATCTCCCAGAGTTCGCACTTATCCGCAGACGAAGTTGTAGCCGAACGGAAGAAGGCTAGAGTTCTGGCATGGTGACTGTCTTTGCAGACTGCGCGACACGCTGAAGGCGGCGGCGACGGCGATGCTTGACGAGCAGAGCAATGGCAGCAATGACGACGATCGCACCTGTAGCACAAGATGCACCAACCACAAGCGTGTTTGACGACGGTGACATCTCCTCGGATCCTGTTGCCGGTAAAGCACAAGCGTCATAGGCGACTCGGAAGGCACCATCTTCATAGCCAAAATCCTGACATATCTTTGAAGTGTTGTATGCTGAAGACGCGCAATACTTTGCGTCCGTCCCGTTCAACTCACATCCAGTCGCAGTAAGTTGAAGGTATCCTTGCAAAGCGTAATGAGGAATGCGCAAACCGTTCCGCACATAGTACGAGAGACCCAGGTTGCCATAGGCTGGTGACTGAGAAAAATCGAGCCAAGTGATTGGTTGGGGTACGTATCGAAAGAACAGAAGCTGGCGCTCCGGGCTGTAGTAGTAGGTGTCGCCGTTACCATGAATGACGTTTCCAAGTGAGGAAACCGCGGTGAAATTTTGCTCGCACAGATTCCAGGAGCTACACCACCTTGTCGTGTACGTAATGGTAAAGGAGGTCTCGGGAGGATACGGAATGGCAATCAGTAAAGAATCGTCCTCGTCAATTTGTGTGTAACGAAATCGAATCGACACTGGAGACCCTGCATCAAAAAGAAGCAACCAGCCAAGACCGTTGGTGGGGCCTGTGATGACAGCGCTGCCAGACAACGGCAAGCCAGTCTCGTCTGGGTCAGATTGATCACCAAGATGCATGACCGAGCCTACGCGCGGGCATGGGATGTTGTTACCACAAATCGCTCCGCTGGAGACCGCCTCCGTGAATGCATCATCAAAGATGAGGCTAAATTTGGCAATCCCACGACGCTTGCCGGTAACAGAGGAAATCTGGTCGCAGGCGTAGTAATCTCCGTCCAGGAAACAGCTATCGTCAAGGCGCCACCAGGAAACGTTGCCGCGCGCAGCACCAATGATGCGTGGACCGACAAGGCCATTTTGTTCCCCATGGATTGACCCGTCGGCATCGAGGAAGTTGGCATGAGTGCCACTGACGGTGAGACGTGACGTTACTGTGGACCCAATGCGCATGGAAAAGTCGTTTCCACTCTCATAGGTGACGTTGCGGACAATCTGAATGAAACCCGGGACAAATTTGTCCGAGTGCGTGAGCAGACGCCAAATATGCGCTCCCGATGAAGCATTTCCGCAATTGCGAACCCTCAGCCCATCAATGATGTGGTATTGGTTCGTATCGTAGAGCTCGTACATGACATAGTTTGCAAACCAGTGACTCTCATAGTACTTTGTGCCCGAGCCCGGCCGCTCAGGGACGAACGATTGCGAACGGCAGACAAAGAGCAAATTGGTGAGGAAGTGCGCACCCAGAACGCCAACCGGGCGGAACGTGTCGTGAACCTCGAGGCCATCGTAACGTCCGCGCTCGCCCCAGTTGTTAATGCCCCAGTTGCTGAGGAATATCTTTGTGTTGGTGAAGATCATTTCGCAGTCGGCATAACCAGACTCCGTCTCGCACATGGTCTCGCGAGCGTTGCTTTCGCGACCCGGATTATAGTATAGTGCGTCTGTGTCGTCGAGATGCTCGAGACGTCCACCCACATAGACACAGGCGGCTCGGGTCCACCAGTATCCAGAGCTGTGACAGGAATTGCCATCAAATTCAATAAAGGGACGCTCGTCTGGATTGGTGCCGTCTGCAAAAGCAATGTCGCGGTACACCATTGTGGGCCCCGGCATGCGGACAATCGCAAACCCAGCGTAGCCGCCCGAGGCGGCATTGCCGATTATACGATGATAGGCGCGCGTGATGTAAAAGGGGCTCGCGGTGACGTCAGCAGGCTGTGTGAGATTTTCGTTGCTCTCCAGCGTATCCATGTACTGATTGCTCGAGGTTTGTGGAAAGCCAAGAAAGTGCACATGAGCTCCAAGATTGTACGCGACTGTGGTGTTTTCCTCGATGCCATCTTCGGCAATGTAAAAGCAGTGCCCGATGACATCGTAGCCCACATTATCCTGAATCAGCGTACTGTTGGTGCCGTGCACGCTGGCGCACCTAAAAAAGGAATGATAGACGCTCGAGTGTTTGAGATACGAGCGGTGTCCGCCCTCGCCTACGAGATGTACGTGCCAAGGGTACCGTGCAAGAACATTTGTCTGGCCCATGCGGTACAGCTGGACTCCCTCCATTTGAATTGTCGAGCCCTCGCCCGCAGCCATTGTGTGCCCGCCGTAGCCGGTAAGCCATTTGTCTTCGCAAGGGTACGTTCCGAATTGACTGTGCGTGCACACATCGTTTTCCGTATCGGTTGGCTCGGACGCCTCGTCGCCCTGAATGACAATGTTGCGCGAAAGAAGACCAACTTCCCCCTGGTATTCCACGCCCCCAAAGTGTGTGTACTCCAAGGGTGAGGAGAGCGTGATGCGGGCAAAGTTGCCACTGCGCTCAACGGCCGTGATGGTGCGAACCTCGTTATGATGCCAGTCTCTGGAATCTTTGAGCTCGGTTCCGGTGACGAGAAGCAACTGGCCTGGCTGCCAGTTGACCCGGTGCTGCAGGTACAAGTGCGAGTCGCCTGCTGCTGCAGTTGCAGCCAGTCTCGACCAGGTGGGGTGAAAAATGCTCCCATGAACGCTGATTGTGCCTCCATCAACAGCAGCAATGCCTTTGTACGCCGGATCCGCGGGCAAGGTGGCTGGTTTTTCCCCGTAAAGCGTGATGTTGATTTGACTGTGAAGACGGCAACTTTCGGCTCCAAGCGTGAGTTTGCCTTGAACACGAATGCCTTGCGCGTCGAAGACAATGTCGTGATCGGCAAAGACAAGTTCCGAGGACACTGGAATCGTGATGATACCAAAGATTATTCCTTTGGTCACGGAACAGCCGGAAAGGAGGACGCGAGAGTTCGCGGGGAGCTCAACGTCCTCGCCATTCGCAGGCACAACGCCAGACGACCACGTGGAGGCATCTTCCCAAGCGAGGAGATCTTCGTCCTCGTAAGGACACGCGTAGCTGGCATCGTACCCATCCGGCAACTCATTAGGCGTAATGCGCAGCGTTACGGCCTCGGCGGGGGACTCGATGAGGCCGTCTGCCGCAAAGGCATTCTCCTCGAGAGGGTACTCTGGCACCGACGTGGCCGAGGACGGCACGCAGGCTGCTGCCGCAACACGCGCGCCCAGAGCGCAGACCAGCGCGAAGCGCTGCAGGGCGAGAGTCCACATTATGAGGTTTGCCTCGCGTTCTGGGTTTGCCGGCAACCGCAAAGCGGACCTGAGACCACCCCACGGAAGCCAAGCAACCAGGCACGCAGACGTGGCGGCGGGCGCTGCTTTTTCCTTACGCTCATTACGGGTCCCGAGAGCGAGCGAGCGAGGGAGAGGGCCCTGCATGCATGCCGGCAAAGCTGGGGCGAGCATGACGATGCGCAAAGCGAGCGCGCGCCCGTCGGTCCTGCTCGCGGCATCGCCTGTGGGGGGTCCTAGCGTTCTGCAGACGCGGACACTAGCGCTCAGCGCGCGGAAAGCGGACGTGTGCACGCACGAGACCTCATCGCGGAGAGCAGTGGCAGGCAGCACGGGCGGCCCGTGAGGGGCGGCGCGGTCGACGGTACAGCATTTGGCGCGGGCCGTACCGAACATGGGCCTTCAGTGCGCTGCTCCATTTCGGGAGCGAGGAGCCTTAGGAGATGTGAGCTCGACGCGGCGTCTGCACAGCTCGACGACGGACAACCATCGTCGACGACTCGGCCAACAGAGATGCACGAGGCGCAGGAGAGAGTGAGAGAGAGAGAGAGAGAAAGGCGGTACGTTTTGTGGGCCTCTATCTTCTATTCTGCCCACCCAATTTGAATCGACCTGGCGCGGTCTTTGGCAACCCGCAGGACACATGATGACAGGCTCACTGCGCGATACAAAGCGCTTTCGCGGAATGGTATCATCAACGTACATGAAACTTTCAACTTGCCGTCACGTATTGATAAGGGTCGGATCTTGAGGGAGAGAACGTTGTTGTCGACGTGTGATGCATCATCAACGTAGTCCTTTGCTTCTTGTTATTTTTATTGTCGGTCGAAACTATAGGCCTATGTGTCGAGAGTGGGATACGCACGCAGTCCCGTTCTTGCTGCTCATGGAGCGCGCGTACGCGACTACAGGCGACACTTGGGCGGGCCGCTTCAGGTCCTGATTCCCTGCACAAGCGGTCGCCCGGCCGAGGCGAATCGTAATTGCAGCTGCGAGATATCAAGATGGGCCGCCTGCTGTCATGCGAAGTACAACTTGCACAGTAGTAGCTCAAATCTGTGTTGCGCTCATAATATGCGTTGCGCAGAATGCGTTGCGCAAGCAAAGCATCCGCTGGTGAACGCAAGAACTTCGTTTTGCAGCCTGACAATGAGAAAAAAAGACACAAGCGCGATTAAGAGCACGTGCGATTTCAGCTGTCCGCGTGCGGCGTGCGGCGTGCGGCGTGCGGCGTGCGGCGTGCGGCGTGCGGCGTGCGGCGTCCGACGCGCGAGGCATTTGAAAAAGGCGAATAGTTGGCGTGTGTCCTGCGAATGCACACGTACGCCGTCCGGTCCGTCATGTCGCGGCTTCAGTGAATGAGCTTCCTCTTTTCTACGTCACTTCCGACGTGTTCAACACCGTGTCAAGAGGGAAGCCAGAGTAAGTATGCACGCACGAGAACAGCTTGATGACAGGGGTCGTGGCGATATGTAAAGATTGCCCAAACCTGTCAGTAAGAGGCCCGAAAATCATTGAGCTTCACGGATCAGTTACACGCAAACTCTTTTCGTCAACGAAAGAAATTGACACTTACCAAAATCTCTAGCTCATTCGCTTATTCGCGGCAAAAAGTCCGCCGAAAATTACGTTTGATTTGTTACAATACCACCAAACCCAGTTTAATCTTCCCAGCTCTAGCTTCAATGCTTTTGCAACGCAACCAATCGCGACTTCTCCTTGTGGTCGTCGGGGAACTCGCGGAAATCATTTAAAAGCCGGATCGCTCGGTCTGCAAGCCACAACTTGCTTCTCCAAGTTTTACAGCCCGACAAACTCGGCGGGACAGCAAAACGCAATTCCGTAATAAAAAAATAGAATGCAAGAAATTAACATTCAACGGGACTTCGCGTGCAGTCCCCTATCACACTACTAACCCGGCCCTACGTGACTTTTCTGCTCAGTGCGAATGAGATGAGGAGTTGCCCACGTGGTATGATCAAATGTGGATTGGGAAGTGATTTTAGACATTATATAGCTGCGCTGTGTAAGACGATGTTCGCCGCGATTCTGGGAAGAGAAGACGAAGGCATAGGTACTTCTCGCCGACCGCTGCAAACGACAATGGAGCGCGAAATCTGGGTGGACGATGCCGCCGCGGCGGTCGCAGAGATGGAAGGCGGTGGTACAAAGATTGGGCAAGTCGCAGTGAGAGCGCAGTCGCGGAACTGCCACGCCGACTGCACGCCGGCTGACAATTCGTGCGCATGCGCAGAATAAGATGACACAGAGACTTTGGAGATGACGCCGCTGAAACACTTGCCGAAGCCTTGAAGGTGAACACAAGTACCCACACACTCTCGTATGTTGCAGCGACCGCAGTCAAAACACGAACCGTTCACGTTTACTCACAAACGTAAGCCATGAACACAAATAGTATTTCGTA
>KN805416.1:0-16580 GCA_000818945.1 Schizochytrium sp. CCTCC M209059
GGGCGGCCGGGCGCGGAGGGGCCGCGGCGTGGCGAGCGGCGGCGGCGGCGGGCGCGGGCATGCATGCATGGCATGCATGGCATGCGTGCGTGCATGGCGTCGCCGGGTTCAAACCGAGGCCGGGATCGTTCGTGCCATGGCGCGGGCTCAGGGAGAGAGGCGCGGCGTGTGCGGGCGCGAGGGCCGGTCGGTCTCCGCGGCCGCCGCTGCTGCGTGCGTGGCCGCCGCCGCTCTGCGGAGCCTGCTGCGGCCGGAGGAGCTCCGAGACGCTGAGCCTCTGCGCCAACGCCTGCCCGGCCTGGTGGGGAAGGAGGGAAAGAAAGAAAGAAAGAAAGAAAGAAAGAAAGAAAGAAAGAAAGGGGGTTTGAAGTGCGAGCTGCGCGCACTGCAGGAATTCGGAATAACCGACTTGGAGGGTCGGGAAAGCCGACTTTGGGCCGGGGCCTGCAAGTGCCGAGCTCGATTTGAACTGGCCGAGTGAAGAATCCTCGGGAAGAGAACGGGAAGAGAACGGGAAGCAGTCCTCGCGACTCGGACGCAAGGTCGAGAAGAGGGAGCGAGAAAAGATACAAGCGCTGCGGCAGCTGCAGCAGACTCGGACGGACGCCGACGCGGACGCGGACGCGGACGCCGACGCTGCTGCCGCTCTGCGAGGCCTCAGGACGCGGGTGGGGCCGTGCGGAGCCGTCAGCGGCAGCGCGCGGCAGCGTGCGGCAGCGTGCGACGCGGGATGCGAATGATGAAGACGACGGCGAGAGGCGGCGGGCGTTGGCGAGCCGCGCCGCGCTGACGCCGCGCTGGCTAGCGCTCTGCGGTCAGCAGCACAGCGGCCACGGGCGAGATGCTCACCTTCTCGCCGCTTGGCCTGGCCCGGCTTGACTGGAAAAGAACGAAAAACACCTCACTCACCTTTTGCCAGGCAGAGTCGAATCGCACCGACGTTGAGAAGCTCGTGATGGCGACTGCAACGAGGCGGTGGCTGGTAAGACCTGACGCGTAGCTGCAGTCCATACAGCTAGCTAACAGAAGGGAAAAGGGGGTGGCCTTTGGCAAGCCGCACCTCCACAAGCGGCACCGCGAACGACTGCGAGGCGCGAGTGAATCGCTGGGGGTCGCCGAGTCTACTTTTCCGGATGATAGTGACCATGGCCACACTACTAGGCCCTAAGGTCCAGAGACTCTGGCCGAGTTGTCGGGATCGACCTTGAGGCGAGACGATAGCAATGCGCACGAAGTCTCGACTGGAGATGCGGCAGCCATGTTGCCATCCGCCAAAGAGGAATCACCTACTGAGGTGGACTTTAAAGTTGTCTTGACTTGACTGGAGATTGGGTCGATCTGGCTTGGGGAGTGTTGGCGTGAGTCGCCAACCAAGCAAAGCAAATGGAGATGAGGCGAATGTAATCGATGTGAGGACAGATGTCTTTATGATGGCTCCTAGTTAGCTTACAAAGACTCTCTCTCCCTCGCGCGCGAGCGCGTTCTTCTTGTCTTGTCTTGTCTTGAGATCGACCTAGAGGCGAGACGATAGCAATGCGCACGAAGTCTCGACTGGAGATGCGGCAGCCATGTTGCCATCCGCCAAAGAGGAATCACCTTTTGAAGTTAACTTTAAAGTTGCCTTGACTTGACTGGAGATTGGGTCGATCTGGCGTGGGGAGTGTGGGCGTGAGTCGCCAACCAAGTAAAGCAAATGGGGATGAGGTTAATGCAATCGATGTGAGGACAGATCTCTTTATGATGGCTCCTAGTTAGCTTACAAAGACTCTTTCTCCCTCGCGCGCGCGCGCGTTCTTCTTGTCTTATCTTATCTTGTCTTGTCTTGTTTTGTCTTGTCTTGTCTTGAGCTATCTATCCAGGGCTTCTTAAGCTGAGACTTGAAGTGCGTTTAGGCCTCGGACAAGAAAGGAAAGTCGGTATAGCCCTCCTCGTTGTCCGTGCCCCACCAGGCCGCGTGAGGGGCATCCGGGTTAAGCTCTTTGCCTTTCTCGAAGCGTTCGACGAGATCCGGAGTCGAAATGTAAGGGCGACCAAAGGCAACAGCCGCATCAACAGGAGTCTTCTCATCAAGAGAAGTCTTGATGAGTTCCTCGGCCGTGTCCTTTGTGTATCCCACATTGCACAAGAGCAACGTGACAATATCGTCCTTTTGCACGTCGCGGATGATCTCACGAGCCATTTGCGCAGTGAAAGGCTCGCACTTTTCATGAAAACCAAAGCCAAGACCGTCCATAAGATGCACAATGCCGATCTGCTTGCTAGCAAGATGCTTGATGGCCTCGGTAAAGGTCTCGATGTTATCTTCGCTGCCAACCTCGCCAAAGGCACCATTCGGGCTCAGACGCACGCTAATCCGCTCCTTAGGAAAGACAGTGAGAACCTCGTCGAGGACCTCGCGCAAGAAGCGGAGTCGGTTCTCGATCGAGCCGCCGTACTCGTCGGTGCGATCGTTGATGACCGATTGAGTGAACTGGTCGACGAGGTAACCGTTTGCGCCGTGGATCTCAATGCCGTCAAAGCCGGCCTTCTTGGCGTTGCGGGCAGCGTTGCCGTAGTCCTTGACGACGGCAGCGATTTCCTCGGGCGTCAGCGCGTTCGGAGTCTCGGGTTCCTTGCGCTCGTGGTCTATGGCAGAGATTGGTTTGGACATGGGTTTCTCGGCGGAGCTCACCGGAGTCTCCTTCATGACGTCGGAGTGACCCTGGCGACCCATGTGCCAGAGCTGCGCGAACATCCTGGCGCCCTTGGTCTTGCCGGCCTCGACGACGGGCTTCCAGGCCTCGGTCTGCTCGTCGGTCCAAATGCCGGGGGCCTTGAACCACCCCATGCCTTGCTGGCTAATGCCAACGCCCTCAGTGATGAGCACGCCCGCCGAGGAGCGCTGCTCGTAGTATTTGCTCATGATGGACTTGGGCACATGCTCGATCGTGGCGCGGCCGCGCGTCATGGGCGCCATGAAGACCCTGTTCTGGATCTTGAGCGCCTCGGCGCCCTTGCCCAACGTGGTCGCTTGCAGGAGGAGTGAAGACGACATCCTCGCCGGCGTCCGCGTCGCCGCTGCTCTCTCGCTCTCGCGCTTGCGCGTCGCTGCTCCTGATCTCTCGCTCTCTCGCCGCCTTTCTCTTTCTCCCTCCCTTCCTTCGCGTGCGTTACGGGTTTGCCACGTGCCGTTGGCCGCCGCATCGACCCTCCTGCCTCGCTCCGCCGCTGCGGCTTCCTGTACGCCTTCTGGATCGAGGGTCATTCGCAACCTTTCTCCGAAGTCCCGAGAGGCCCCGCGCCGAGCCCCGCCTCGTCGCCACGGCGGCTGGCGGCGAACAAGGAACGTTCGCGCGCTGCGTCTGCAGCAGGCACGCCGTGGCCGGGGACTCGGGTCCGGTCGCTCGGGTCGCGAGCGACTGAGACCGATGACGCGAGGGCGAGGGCGAGGAGAAGAAGAAGGAGGAGGAGAAGGAGAAGAAGGAGATGGGCGCGGGGAGAGAGATTGGGCCCGGCCTGGCCTGGGCGTCCGACAGCTGATTGGAGAGGGAACGTGAAGGGGAGAAGAGCGAGCGGAGGGTAGAAGAAGGCCAACCAACTTCTTCGCGAACGACCATGAGTCGAATGTGCGAGTAAAATCAACATTCATGAAGTAGAACCTAGACCTAGGCCTAGAAACCAACAGTAGACGAATGAACGAGCTTTTGCAAGATGGCGGCGCCAGTCCAAGGAACCCTTATCGTCTGCTCTGTCGCGTCGACAAGGATTTTTTTTTTTCGGGGAGAAGTTAAAGGTGGTTAGAAAACCGTCATAAATAACGTCTATATAGACCATTAAACACCGGTTATAGGGCGGCTCACGTCGCGCTGTCACGGTAGTAGTAGTGAACTTGAATGGTGGACTCGAACTGGTGGCTGCGTCTCGAGCGGGCAGAACTGGGTCCAGGGTGTAGAGCGCGCGCGCTGGGACTGTTGATCGCCGGCCGGCGCGGGAACGATGAGCAGGCCTGAGCACGTGTCCCCCCCTGAGCTGTTCTACAATGAGCGCGAGGCCAGCAAGTACGCGCGGAGCACGCGCATGATGCAAATCCAGAGCCAGATTAGTGAGCGTGCCCTGGAGCTGCTCAACCTGCCGGAAAACACGCACGGCCTCCTGCTCGACGTCGGGTGCGGCACGGGCATGAGTGGGTCCGTGATCGAGGAGAATGGCCACGCGTGGATCGGCGTAGATATCTCAAAAGACATGCTCGATATCGCTGCAACAAACATTAAAGACGAGGGCTCCGACGGCGACGTGGTCCATCGCGACATGGGCACCGGCCTCGGCTTCCGCGGGGGCGTCTTTGACGGCGCCATCAGCATTTCCGCTGTCCAGTGGCTGTGCTACTCGAGCCACAAGGAGCATATTCCCAAGCTTCGGCTCAAGCGCTTCTTCCAGGAGCTTTACGGAGCCCTGCGCCGCGGTGCACGTGCCGTTTTGCAGCTGTACCCAGAGACACCTCAGCAAATGGAGCTCATCACCTCGGCAGCCATGGCTGTCGGTTTCACGGGTGGCGTCGTCGTCGATTACCCTAACTCGGCCAAGGCGAAGAAATTTTACCTTGTGCTCTCTGCCGGTCAGCCCACGCAGCTGCCGCGCGGCAAGGACGGCGCCGGCGAGGAGCGGCCTCTTTTCCACCCGGGCAAGCGTTCGCAGAACGCTGACACGGTAGACTACGAGTCCGAGCGCCGTGGCTTTCGTGGCAAAAAACGTTCGCGTAACGAGGATGTCAACATCAAGAGTCGAGAGTGGGTCATGAACAAAAAGGATCGCCAGCGCCGCCAGGGCAAAGAGGTGGCGCGCGACTCCAAGTACTCTGGTCGTAGGCGCAAGGGCAAGTTCTAAACATCTCTTGTTGGCTGGCTGGCGATGATCGGCTGTCTCTTGCGCTGCTGATGTGTATTCGATGTAAGACATATTCACTTTTTCAATTTCCCTTTTGAAATATTTAGGCAGGCTGGCTGACCGACTGAAAAGCAATCAAGTTTTGCTGCTTCTCTAAATTATGTTACTTTTTCCTACTTGGGACGGGAAAACTGCGTCGCCTGAAAATCAAATTCTCTCTGGAGCAAGTCATGGTTAGTCTGTCTTGAAACGCAATTTGATACACGTTATAAAGAACAAAGGAAAATAGGAAAGAATGGAGAAAATTACCCCAAAGACTGCCCAAGTTTGCTCTCTTGCTTGGCTAAACTTTCTTACGAAGAAGCAGAAGAACCCGTGGGAAACAATGAAACAGCCATAGCGGTGCGCGTGTGAGGATCGAGATCATCGGAAAGTGCCGGGTCTCCTTCAGCCGTGCGCACGCGCACGAGCGTGTCGCAACGTGCGAGCGCGCTACCCACGTCGCGAACAGCGTACTGTAGCCACGTAAGATCCTTCCCCGCAAAAGCCTTAATTTGTAACGCAACGTGAGCTTCGTCTTCCAAACGATCTCTCTCCAAACGGGCCTCTTGTAAACGCTGCTCAAGAACCTGAACACGCTTCCAGTCTTCCAGAAGAGCAGTCTCTTCGTCTCCGAACTCAGAGGAGAGCTCTAGTTCTGCGCGCACAAATGCAAGCCGATAAGCGTCATCAAGCGCTAACAATGCTTCTCCGAGCGGGCCATTTGCAGGCGTAGTTTTGATCGAGGTTGTCTTTGGCGTGGAGACCGCATTGCTACGCGAGTTCTCCTTGGCACGCGCGGAAGAAGGTCTTGCCTGAGTCGAAAGTCTCGCCTGATTTGAATGAGGACGCGAGGCTAATGTTGATCCTGCACGTGTGGCAAGGGGGGTACTCGTTCGTGTCGTCGTAGATGGTGTCCTTGCTCTCTCCCTTGCCGAGGCCGAGCTCGCGCTCGCACTCGTGGATGGACCACGCGCAGAAGTTGGTGCTTTGCGCACCCTTGCAGACGCGGACTGTGGTTGCAGAGTTTGTCTTGTTTGCTGTGCTAGCCGAGGCTGTGACTGTTTCGGTGTAGAAGACATGAAGCGGCTCGCCACTGTGATCGTTTTTCGCGCTGGTTTAGTTTTGGCAGGCCCAGTTCCTGCTCCTGCTGCTGCTCCTAGTTCTGTTGCAGGTGCAGATGCAGATGACGAGGGTGTTCTGTCACTCGGTGCAGCCTCTGGGCGCCCAGCAGTCGCAAGTGGCGTTTCAGAAAGGTTTTGTACATTTGTTGGAGTTGCTCTGGCTCGACGTGCTGCCGACGACGCAGCAGCAGTCTTGGTGGCACTCCTTCGTGAACTCAACGCTGTTGATGATGGCGTCGAGGTGGTCGAGACATCTCGCTTTTTCGCCCCTGTCATTGTCGTTGACTTCGTCTTCGTCGCCGTCGTCGTCGCTGTCGTTGTGATTGGCCTGCCCAAATGGTCCAGGCGCCTCGCGCGCACGGGGCCCGTGCGCTGCAGGGTTTGAGCTTGCGATCGTTGCATCCCTGTCTCGGCTTTGCGCTCTCCCAGCTCCGTCGATTCGACGACCGCGCTGCGTCGTCTGTCACTGCCGTCGCTGCCTTTGCTATCGTCGCCGCTCTCGCGCTTGCTCTCCGGAAGCATCGTCCTTCGCTCGTTCTTCAAGTTGGACGTGGCTGGGCGGTTTTTTGGCTTTGGCTCTCTCGTCTTCGGGCCATTTCACCTCGATGTTATTCATTTTTTATGTTATTTTTTTACCGACGATGACACTAGGCCTACAATCTCGCTCTTCTCGTGCGCCCACCAGAGCAGGCTTCGGTACTTTCTCTTTGACATTTAAACTTAACAGAGGAAAAATGAGCAGATTGGAAATCGATGTCGTCAATCTACGATGCAAATCTGAGAGGCAATGTCCCCCACGATCTCGTCTACCGACTTGCCGTCCATGCCCATATAAAAGGTCTCATCGCATACGACGTCAAAGAAACGCGTGTTTTGAGCACCCTGCGTGCGATAGCAGAGAATCTTGGGCGCAGCCTCGCCGAGACGAGTCACCAGTTTGCTCTTCAACTTGGCGTAGTTGCGCCAGTGGTTCGGATTGAGCAAGACGCCGTCACTGATAAGCAACATGTAGCTTGGAACCTCGCCGCTCCCCGCAAGGTCATCAATAATGTCCTTGAAGAGGGGCGGAAACTTGGTCTTATGCGAACGCGAGCCAGCATTCAGTTCGAGATGAGCCTTGTAGATCTCTTCGGCCAGTAGTTCACTGCTCGTGGCAGCTTTATCTTTGAGCTCGACGCGCCAATTC
This sequence comes from Schizochytrium sp. CCTCC M209059, assembly GCA_000818945.1. NCBI lineage: Eukaryota > Bigyra > Thraustochytrida > Thraustochytriidae > Schizochytrium > Schizochytrium sp. CCTCC M209059. The sequence continues at coordinate 7,213 of KN805416.1, forward strand.
AAGGAAGTGCGCTCAATGTCAAGAAACCCCATGCGCACATTTTCACCGAGCTCCAAAGCTTGGGCGACAATGTAAGCGATGCCATATGCCAACGTTGCCGTCTGCATGGCAGGCTTGGGGTATTTAAACGCATACGTTGTGTCCACAGCTGCCAAAATACGCGCGGTACAAGCGGACGGGCTTGGCGTGGGGTCTGGAGCGCCGGTCGAAGCGAGAAAATTATAGCAGCGCACAGCTGGGTTTCCGTTTCCGTGGGTTAGGGGAGCCGTAAATCCTTCACTGCCATAGTATTCTTCCCACCCTGGAGGTGGTGCGGGAAAGTCCGACGGGTCAAAGATGCATGATGCGCTTCCTTCCTGATGACTATATCCGATGACCTTGTCGCCAAAGATCTCGAAACATTTATCGAGTCCTTCTTGCTCGCCAACGCCATCTTGGAAAAAGTAGAGATCGGGCGGATATCGCCCGGCCGCATCCACGCAGTAGCCGACGTACATTTCTCCTGAATCGTAGGCTGGAGCGATTTTGCCAGCGATTGGTTCTGCCAGAAAATCGTAGCATTCAAATGGAGAACCATTGTACACGCCCCGAACGATAGGAAGACCGCCTTCATTTTCGTAATAAGTCCAGTCAGACGGTATAAATGGAGGTTCTTCATCAGGGTCAAAATAGCAGCCAACCCAATTTCGGTCGCCTCCGTTGCCGACCGAATCGTAGAACATATACGCGACAGTCTTGGCACCAAAGATTTCAAAGCAATAGTTAATGCCGAACTGTCGAGTGTCGGCGTAGGGAGGAAGAATATGGAACGCGTAGGGGGGATGGAGGCCCTCGCCGTCAATGCAATTTCCCTTGTATGATCTGCCCGCATCGTATTTTGGAGCGCCGACAATATGGCGAAAGTCGTAGCACACATCTGAAAAACTAGCTGCGATTCCTTCTGCCACAAGGCCCACGGCGTCTCCGTCACCAGGGTCAGCGTCCCATCCAGCTGGCTGCAATGGAATGCCGAGCGGGTCGAAGTAGCACATGATTGCCGCCGACGAGACGCCATAGCCAATGACGGCATCACCAAAAGTATCCACGCAGAGGTCGAGGCCATCCTGCCTTGTCCAGTTCCCTTCCTTGACGTAACTCGGCAATTGTCTGCCTCGATCGTCTGCGCAGGCCCCTTGGAATGCACGGCCGTCATCGTAGTTCACAGCCTCCTGGGCCTCGACAAGGTTGCCCGCGAGCGCGGCAAGGGTTGCCGTGGCCACCACCACGGCCCTCATAGTGCGTTCGCCCCGAACCTCTCAATCCTTTACTCCTTGCCAGCTCACCCGGGCGTCCGGGCTATCCCACCTCGTCGTGCGCCGCAAAGAGGCGCCGCGGTCTACGCCGCTGCTGGCAGTACCGGCTTTGCTGCGTCGTGCATGCGAATGCACGCGCGTTTGTCACCCCACTTCATTTCCGCCGAACATGTATCCACACCTGGGTGCTGGCGCCACTCTTCCATTTTACGCTGCTCCACTGCCACTTGCAGGCCTTCGCATATTTTTAATTCTGAGGAAATGGCCGCGCCTCGGCTCCGCGCGCTGGTTATTCTTTCAATCGGCGAGAGACTCGAATGCACGATCGCGATGCGCAACGCTGTCCCCCCCCCCCCCCTTTCCCTGAAGGTCCTGTGAGGCAGATTTGGCTCGCATGCATGCATGTCGACCTGACGCCGTTTCGAGACGAGTATGAGCAACTGGCACGGAGCTGTGGAAAAGATCCTAACTGATCCCGAGAAGAAGGCGCGTTCCAGCTCAAAGTTCGTCGATGGACGGTACAGAGGCTACAGACTTATATAAACGAATCAATGGAGGGATGATGGACCCGAGCTGACGCACAGCTAAAAACTCGTGAACAAAATCATCGAAAAGAGTTGTCTTCTGGTCGCCCAAGATCTCTCGTGCAACACGTATCATCGTTTTCGGCACGAGGACAGATGCATTGTCCACGGAGTTCTTCTACCTTGCTTCGTCATCATTTGTCTCATGCTCATTCTCGGGATAATCGACGGCGTCAACAGCTTGTCTTGATGATGACGCTATTGAGACTGAACATCTCAAGTGACAGCAAATCTTTTGCAACAGGTTAATTGGAGCCTGGGAAAGTGGGTCAAAATAAAATTCAAAATAAAACGAGAATATTATCGAGAGTCCCGACAGACATTGCTTGCTGTATCATCCGTCGCTTTCATGTATACACACCCATCGCAACTTGCTTCGCAACATCTGAAACCATCACCGCATGCGGCCGCACAAATGACAACTTTTTAATTCTACGCGGCTGTTTCGACGAGAAGCCAGGATCCGCACATTTTAGGCCGAGCCGAAGCCGTGCGTCCTCGCCGCGATCTGCGCAACACAAGTGCGGATTGACATTTTTACGCAACGCATTTGCCAACGGCTATGTGCGAAGGGTGCGCACTCACTCACAATCGCACGGGAAAAGGGAACAAGTCTTTCGTGCTTGCCGCAAAAAGCCTGGGCCAAGGCGCTTCGCCTCTCTCTGGTGAAGCGGATTCGAGTGAATCGAACCTAGGCTGTCTGTTTGCACGACACCTTCGCGGGAGCACACTTAAAGCACGCTGCTGAGCGTCTGCGGCAAGACAAGGCAAACAGCTTTGCGACCAAAAAAAGGAAATCGCGACAAGCCAAGATGGGCAAGGGCAAGGGCAAGGGCAAGAAGAACGATGGCGGCGGTGAGGGCGGCGCCGAGCTGACGCCCATGGAGGTCGCCAAGCTCTTGCAAGCAGAAAATCTCGCACTTCAACGACAACTTGCAGAGCGCCAGGAGGAGGCCACCAAGGCTATGGCTTCGCGGCGAGAAATCCAGAATCGCGTCATTGAGCTCAAGCGAGACTTTGAGGATGAGCAGAAACAGACGTTCCAGATCACAGCCGATATGACGCGGCAGTACAAGTCGATGCAGGAGGAACTACTCACGCGTATCAATATTCTTGAAAACACCATTAACGAGCTGAACGACAAGCTTGAGCAGGCGAATGCGAGCATCGATGACATGAAGAAGGAGCGAGCAGAGGTCATTGCACAAAAGGACGCAGAGATCAATGAGCACAAACAGCGCATGGAGGACATGGCCAAGGAATTCGGAGACATGCTCAAGGAGACCCTGGATAAAATGGGCGAGCGCATTGACGTCAGCGGCAAAGGATGGGAAAACGAGAGTGCCGGTGTTGTGCAACAGAAACTTGCCGAGTTCAAGGTCTAATTTGGAAAAGCTTGTGATTCTTTTCCTCGAGCTATCAAAACCGTCTTCAATCGTAGCGCGACCAAGCAGCCTTTGAAAATCCTATTTGACTCATGTCTCGCGAGGAGCAAGAGACGTCGTTTTGTGGAAATTTTTCAAAGCGGTGTATACCCCAAAGGGGAGAGAAGAAAAAATACAAAAGATGAAATGAGAATGGAAGCAAAGATAGTAAGGAAACGCGCTTTGAAGTTTTGTGGGTTGTTTACATTTCTAGATTCAGACGAGAGAACGTTCACGAACGGCGTCATAGTTGACGAAAAAGACTACAAGCGCCAATACCACCACGATAAGCGGGCCGATATAAACATGAAGGTGATCTTCTAAGTCGAGAAGTGCAAAGCCAGCGTACAGCGGTGCGACCACGCGACTTAATCCATTCGTCCCTTGAAGTAGTCCGATGTAAAGACCCATATTCACCGCAAGATTCTCATCCTCCTCGAGACGCTTCGAAAACAGACTCATGTTTGGTGATCCCACAATGGGTGCAGCACATCCTTGTAAGAACACACATACCACAAACATGAGCATTGCAGGCTTGTGGCGGCAGTACGCGATTGACAAGATCACGCCCGTCAACATGAATGACAGACCAGTGCCAATTAGAGAACGGTCAGAGACGAATCGCGACGTTGCGATCACCACGATGAGCGAAAGTGCGACCGCTAGCCCTAGGCCTGCGTACACGTACGAATTTGCGATCGCATCCCAGCCGAAATCGTGCTCTGTGAGAGCCGGCAGAGCGGTATCCAGCTCATTAATGACAAAGTTTCCACAAAAGCTAATGACGAAATGCATCCATAAGTTGTGACGAATGATATTATTCACAAGACCTCGGACGGAAAGGGCGCTCGCGCGCGCCTGCCGATGAAGCATCGGCGCGTCGAGCATTGGCTCCGTCGTTTCGTCCGAAAGGATTGAGATAACCGAGGGGCGTCGAAGCGAGACAGCAGGCGAGGAATTCTCACTTGGAGGAGCGAAGGACGGCGACACGAATGCAACGTCAGTTTCAGAGAGCCGAGGAGGCTCGCGAAAAGTCGCCAAAGTGAGCACCACGAGACCGGCCAGGAGAACCACCATGACCCACCCTGGATTTGTCAAGCCATTGAAGACCACAATGGAATTGACTTGAAAGTCCACGTCTGTAATTAAAAGGTTTGTGGCGGGGCCCAGAACAACGCCAATAAGATTCAGTCCATTAAGAATCGCCATTGCTTTCGTCCGCGTTTCCTTCTCAGTGATTCGCGCCACAAAGCTCATCGTGAGCGTCGCATTGGCAGAACCCATGCCAACAAGAATACGAGCGAAAAGAATGAGCCAGGCAGTGCGCAGCCCAAATGCGAGACCGTACAGCGCGTTGCCGATGGCAGCGAGCACAATGCTAAAGAGAAATGGCTCAATCATGGGCCTCTTGTCGGACCAGCGACCCAACACTGGCATAAATACGAGACGCGACAGTGAGAAGGCGGCCTGACACACGCCATAAAACACATTCGTCTGCCCGAGTTCCCTCACGTAGTGTGCCAGCGATGGCATGACCATCGAGTACTCAATCATGCCGAGACACCCAACTGCGACGACCGTCGCAGACGTCAAGGAGAAGAGCCCAATCTTCTTCCTTCTCTTGTGCTCCTCATTCTCGCCGTCACGGTCTTCGGCGTGCTCGTCGCCCTCGTTGTTGCCGTCGAGCAGCGGCACGACGTGCTCGCGGGTCATGGTCTCGTCTCGTATGAGCGCTCCTTCGGGCAGCGAGCTCTTGACGGTAGCGTGGCCTCGCGAGCGTAGCGTTGCGACCGGACGAGAGATGAGCGCGCTTGCGCGCTCGCGCGATGAAACCTACTTGGGTTTGGAGCAGGGTTTGGTGCAAGGTTTGGTGCAAGGCTTGCTGCAGCAAGACGAGACGACACGTGTCGGAGCCCTGCGAAGCAAAACGCAATAGGCCTCGGCCGCGAGCTTGCGCGCAGGCACGCGCGGCGTGGCGCACGAGGAGAGCGTCGAGGCGGGCGCGAGGCCGACATGCTACAAAGCGTCGGCGACGTCGGTCGCAGCGACGGCGGCGGCGACGATGATGCAGCTACCGCAGATGGCGAGGGGGCCGCTGCGAGCGTGGGCCAGGCCGGCAAGGACGAAAACGGCGAGGTGAGCGCACACGGGAAAGCGGAGGACCAGGGCGCAAAACGAGGTGATGATGAGTGTCAAAAGGAACAATACCAAGAATGGCAACAAGAAGGATTGGAAGAAGAAATAGAAGAAGAAGAAGAAATAGAAGAAGAAGACCATGAGAATGACGACGAGGATGATGACGAGAACGAGGACAGCGATGAGGTATTTCTAGACGTACCTCAGGTTAGCCGCGACAAGTTGCTAATCCCCCCGCTCAATTTTGCCATGGTGGCCAAAGGTGTCTTTCGCAGTGGTTACCCAAACGCGAAGAATTTTTCTTTCATCAAGCATCTAAAAATTAGGACGATGATTTGCATGTCAGCGGAAGAGGCCAAGGAGCTCAAGATTGGCGAGGAAAACCGAGAATTTGTCGCGCTTAACGGCATCAGGCTCTTGCGATTCCCTCTCGAGGGGCAAAAGGAACCGTTCAGTCAGATGAGCCTCGACACCATTCGTCGTGCTCTCCGCGAGGTCCTTGATGTAAGGAATCATCCCGTGCTCATCCACTGCGACAAGGGCAAGCACCGCACAGGTACAATCGTGGGGTGTTTGCGCAAGCTTCAAGGCTACGCGCTAAGTGGGATTTTCCAAGAGTACTCGCGCTTTTGTAAACAAAGCGTCCGTCTCCTGGACCATCAGCTCATGGAGTTCTTCACGATGGACTTTACTCCAGAGGAGCGGCTGTTCTTACCTTCGTGGCTCCCGGTAGACTAATCACGTGAGTCTGAGCCTTTGGATGTTGCATGGGGTGTAAGTGAAGGCAACGACCTTGACTGCAAAGCTTTTCTCGACTACATGAAATGTAACTTATTTATCGCGTGTTTGCCTGAACGCTTCAACGTTTACTTGCATGCTCTGAAAGAAAACAATACATGGCGTTTGATACTTCGAACCAAGTTTTTTGTTTGGTCTACCTGCCTGACCTTCCGCGACCGCGCCCGCGTCCTCGGCCGCCGCCGCCACCGCCGCCGCGACCCTTACCGTGAAATTTGCGCTTGCCACCCTTGCCTTCCTCTTCTTCTCGAATCTGCATGACAGCTTGACGCGCAGCCTCGGACACCTGGTCGTTAAGAACCATGACAAGATCCTTTTGTGCGGGAAAAGCAGTGAGCTTCTTGCGCAGCATTGTCTCAATACGCTGGAACACTTCTACATCGTACTGTGTGACCAGCGTGACGGCGCGACCTGCCTTGCCTGCACGAGCTGTGCGGCCTACGCGATGGATATAGTCCTTGCCGTTCGAAGGAACATCGTAATTGACAACAAGGTCCACCGAGGGAATATCGAGACCACGCGCAGCCACATCGGTGGCTACAAGAACGTTATTGCCTTGCGACTTGAAGCGATTGAGGGCGCCCAAGCGCTTGGTTTGATGCATTTGGCCATGAAGCGCAGTTGCACCAATGCCCAAATTGCGCATCATCAGAGCCAGGCGCGTCGCGTTGTGGCATGTTGAAACGAAGATGATCGCGGTCTGTCCAGCGAGCTCGTTGAGAATAAAAATCAGGTAGGTGTCCTTGTACTGCGCCGGGGTGAGCATGTAGTTTTGTTCGAGGGTCTTGACCGTTTGGTATCTTGACTTGGACACCTCGACCTTGACAGGGCTGTCGAGCGAAGCGCGCTGCAGCTTGGCCACCTTGCTCGTCATGGTAGCACTAAAGAGAAACGTCTGTCGGGTGCCGCGAGGAGGCATGGCCTGCAGAATGGAGTTGATCTCCTCTTCGAAATCCATCGAGAGCATGCGGTCTGCTTCATCCAAGACGAGGACGCGAGCAGAGTCCAGGGTAAAGCCCTTTGTGTTCTCCAGATGGTCTACGACACGACCAGGTGTTCCAATGACGATGTGCGGTTTCTTGGCTAGGGCGATGGCCTGCGCAACACGGTCCACGCCGCCGACGACGCAGCAAGACTTGACGCCAATCGAGGTTCCGAGACCTTGGACGACTTCATGAATCTGAAACGCGAGCTCGCGAGTAGGCGCCAGGACAATGCCAAAAAGCCGCCGCGTAGGTTGGTCCAAGAGACGACACAACATAGGCACTGAAAATGCACCCGTTTTGCCGGAACCAGTCTCGGCGAGGCCAATGACATCGCGGCCTTCGAGAGCATGCGGAATCGCCTCGCGCTGGATTTCGGTCGCATGGGACCAGCCAAGCGCTTTGCACGCCTTGACAATCTCCTCGTGGACCTTGAGCTCTTCAAAGGTCACCTTTGTCTCTTCTTCGCCTTGGTCCTGCTCTTCTCCACCTTCTTGGTCCTGCTCTTCTTCGCTATCGCTGGTGGCCTCTTCCTTTTCTACATTTTTGTGATTCCTTTGCTGTTTCTTGTTGCGCACGGGTTCCTGCTCATCTTCTCCATCGTCCGCCACCTCGTCATTTCGCAGCTTCTGCAGCTTCTTCGTCGCGGTGGTCTTCGCCGCTGCACCGTCCTCGCTCGCGACGCGCTGCCGCTTCGCCATGATGCCGATGTTTTGGCGTGTCCCTCTCTCTCACGCTCCGCCGCTGCAGGAACTGCTCGCTCGCGCCGTTCGCGCTGCCGCGTCCGCTCTCCGAGCACCTCCTCCGCGTCGTCGTGCGCGCCCCGGTCCCCGCGGCCTCGGTCTTGCGGTTCTGCACTGCGCTCGCCGCCACCAACCAAGCGCCACTTGCTGCAAGTGAAGAAAAGAGAAAAAAGAAAGGAAATCGCAATAGCCTAACTAGGCCTAGGCCTAGGCCTAGGCCTAGGCCTAGGCCTAGGCCTCGGATGCGCCATGTACATCATCCGCGGTGACCCCGACGCTCGACCTCCGGCTCGTTCTCGTCCGCTACGAGGAGAGAGAATTGGGTGATCCCAGTGTGTTTGTGACGGTATTTGGCAAGAGCGAGAACTGATGCCGTCTTGCGCAAGAAGGTATAGGTGCAAGACTGGAAAAGGTATATGCAGAGAGACGCGTTTAGGCAAAATGGTTCGCGATCTCGAGCGTGCCGTCAGCCTTGCGTCGCGCGACGGGGAGGGCAGCGTAGTGGACGACAAGGCCGGGGAGTTTGCCGGCACGCACGTGCGAGATTTCCTGGCGAACGGTTTCGCCGCCCCCAACGCACATAACATCTATAGCCCGTACCTGGGCAACGTCGCGGGCCCATTCCAAAGCGCGGATGGATAAGTCCAAGTACGATGCTGCTCGATGTGCCGAGATCTCAACAATGGCAAAACGGCAGTCTACATCGTGCAATAGTTCTTGCACAGACTCAAAATCTCCAAGCCGGACCGTGGAGGCGCCCAAGAAGCTAAAGTTGCCCTTGGCAAGAAAGTTGGCTACTTCGTCCTTCTTACGGTGCGCAACAAAGAGCACATTTGGTGGCATGCAGACGAAGAGAGCGCCGATTATTGCGCTAAAGCTGTCTGTCGCGTGCAAGTCGCCGTCCCAAGTGACGATCATCTTGCGATTTTCCGAGACGCACGCCTCAGCGAGCTCCATGACTTTGTTTTGTACGACTTTGAAAACAGCCTCGGCATCTTGGATTCCACTTGCGAAGCCTACGAGCCGAACGACCGCCGGATCATTGCGCTCGTTTCCGTCGGTTGCTTTTTGGGCCTGGAGTAATGGTGCTGAGGACCAGGTCGTCCAGCTCAAGTTCTCTTCCATGGGCTTTTTCCCTCTTTTCCCTTAAGAACAATAAAACAACTTTCCACAGAAGCACGAAACGGAAGACGACTCGTCGGCCTTTTCCTGCTCCGCCTTCCCCTCCCTCCCTCTCCCTCTTTCTCCCTCCCTCCCTCTCTCCCTCTCTCGCCCGCCCGCCCTCTCCCTCCCGACAAGCTAGCTCCCTCCCCCGTTCTCGTACTGTCGCGCCTCTCTCTCTCCGCCCGCAGTCCCGGTCCTCGACGTGTCCCCGTCCGCGGCGCACCCCCTCTTCGCGCACCCCAGT
>KN805416.1:16714-69107 GCA_000818945.1 Schizochytrium sp. CCTCC M209059
CGCTCGCTCGCGGCGCTGGGCAATCCCGCGCGAGCCCCGTTTCCGCGCAGGCCGGCCGTGAGCCGTGCGCGCCCTGCGGCGGAGGCGGCGGAGAAAAGGAGATGGAGGGCTTTTGACGCAAGCAACGCCGGCGCTCGTGCTCGTGCTCGTGCTTGAGCTCGAGCTATTGCTGCTGCTTGTGGTGGTGGTGATGGTGGTGGTTGTGGTGGTGGTGGTGGTGGTGATAGAAGTGATGCTGCTGCTCAAGCAGCTGCTTGAGCTGCTGCTTGAGCAGCTGCTTGAGCCGCTGGCGTGGAAAGACAGCCGGACCTCGAGCGCTTTGCCAAAATGCGAGAGAATGAGGATGTGTGAGGGCCCGAGAAGACGAAGAAGACGACTGACGACGAAGCAAATACGACACGAATCACATCGGATCGAATTGAACCAGCGTCGCGTCGCATCGAAATACATTGGTCGCAGATCGAAACTCGAAGGAAACAAACAAGGAAACAAACCGACCATGCTCGGGAGCCTGCGTCATGGTGCCTTGGCCGCCGTCTGGCGGCAGCGGCAAAACGTTGTCGTCCGGCAGTCCGTCCAGGCCGCTTGGGCGCGCGGCTTCTCGGATGATGCCGCAGAAGCCCCCAAGGAGGTGAGCCCTGCCGTTGCAAAGATCGTGGACGACATCGTCGCGCTTAACCTCCTCGAGGTGTCCGAGCTCGTCGAGGAGCTTAACACGCGCCTCAACTTGCCCGATATGCCCGCCGGTGGAATGATGATGCCCATGGGCGCCATGCCCGCCATGGGAGGCGCGGCAAGTGCCGATGCCGCCGAGGAGGCCGCCCCTGTGGAGGAGATTAAGCCTATCGTAAACATCCAGCTCGACTCCTTTGACGCTAGCGGCAAGATCAAGATTATCAAGGAGGTCAAGAACCTCGCCGGTCTCGGCCTCAAGGAGGCCAAGGCCGCCGTCGAGGGCGCCCCGGGTGTCATCATGTCCGACATCAAGCGCGAGGAGGCTGAGGAGATCATCAAGACCCTTGAGGGCCTCGGCGCCAAGGCCTCGATGGTTTAAAGTGTCGGTTCTTTTCATATAAGCGCAAAAAAAAACTTACTGACTGCCTGCCTGCCTGCCTTCCTTGCCTTTTCCTCGTGTCTTGAGCTTTCGCTCTTTTCTTTTGATCCCTCTTCTTTCCTCCTTTTCGTTCGAGCGCGCATCCTTTCCTCACAAGGAAAAAGGAAAGGGAAAACAAAACAAAAAAAGTTAACTAGCCTTTTCGCGGGGCCTTGGAAAGCTAGCCAATCGCCGGCAACCACAGGGTCCGCGCCTCAGCTTGTGGACTGCCGGCTGGTTCCGTGGTGCGTCTTACGTTACTTTTCGCATTGCGCGTAAAGCCGGGTGAGTGAACCCTCGACAGAGCGCTGGAGGCTCGATGTAATTTCGCGAATCCATTTCTTCGGCGCCTTGTCACCTTCAGCATCGTCATCCGACATGCTCAAGTACATTTCCAGGAACTTGGGCAAGACATTGTCTTCAATGCAACGCTTGACTTGAGTACGGTCCACTTTGACGCGGCATTGGATAGCTTTGCCAGACTTTCTTCTTTTCCCCAGATCTGTGCTGGCTGCACGATGGCTTCCTCCCCGCTGCAACGCGAGCATGCTCTCGGGGCTGTTCAAAACCTCTTGCGTCTCCTGTACGACCGTCACATTTACCGTCGGGCTTACAACGTGCAAAGACAGCCGCGGCGCTGCCCTGCGCTGGTTCTGTTGCTGCTTCACGACCTCGTGCTCAAAGTCTTTGAGACGCGCAAGAAGCGCTTCCCGCAGTGAACGCGACTTGCCAGCGCCAGAATCGGCGCCCAAGATCTCCCGGAGCTGAGCCTGCTCGGCATTGAGGTTTGCATACGCCTGTCTGACTTCCTCAAGCTGGGCTTCCAGCGAATGCACTTTCTCTTCCGAGTCCTTCACCGCCGAGCGAGCTTGCGCTTGGACGTCATGATTGGCATGTACGAGAGATTCCAAGTCCTCCTTCTCTGCCATCACGCGCGCAAGAGTCGCCTTATTTTCGAGCAGCTCGGCGCCCACCTTGTCGAGCGAGCTCGACTTGGACTTCCAGGCAGCTAGCTCGGCGGAAAGCTCGTGGTGTCGGGCCATTGCATGTTCGCAATCACGTCCAAGTGCTTCCGTTTGCATTTCTGCTGCGCGCGCCTCTTGTGATGCGCGCTCAAGGCGTCCATGCAGATCATACACTTCCTTTTCATACTGTCGCGCCAGTTCTTCGTCCTTGGCTTTCCTAGACTCAAGCTCTCGCATCCGCTGCTCCAGCTGCGCAATGCGTTTGAGATTGCCTTCTTCCGAACGTTCCGCCTCAACAATCTTGGCATTTAGCTCTTGGACGCGAATGCTCACCGTGCTGAAGCGTTTGCGAAGTTGTGATAGCTCGGCATCTCGCTTCTTGATGGCTTGCGCTGAGTTGCTAGCCTCTAGCGATGCTTCCTCGGCCTTGGCGTCAGCACGTTTCAACATGACCTTGAGGTATTCCGTATGTACGTCAAGCTCGTCTGCTTCGCAAGTACTGCTTGGTGGCGTCGACGCTATTTTTTTCTTGCGTGGCTTTCGTGGACCTTGTTTTGCGCCGGATTTCGGCAGTGACGCTTTTCTCTGGATTAACCCCCCGCTTGTGCTTGTGCCTGTGCTTGTGCTTGTGCTTGTGCTTGTGCTTGTGCTGGTGCTGATATTAGTGCTTGTCCCCGAAGATGGAGCTGTTCGGGGACGTTCGAGCGTTGACGCCTCGACGTGACCTCTTTTTAGCGCGCTGCCTCGGGTCGTTGGGCGCGATTCGGAGTCGGAATCTCGCCCCAGAGACGCTGCAGATACAGATGCTGATGCTGATACAGATGCTGATGCTGATGCTGATGCTGCTATTGACATGGATCTTGAAGGTAGCTTCACCTCTTGCACCTGATGTTGAGCATCCGTTGCCCCCGTGTCTTCGCTTGTCCAGCCAGCGGGCATCGTCTGCGCAGCCATTTGAGACTTTGGCGGTGTGGGATGTTGTCCTTGGAGATGTTTACGTCGCTTGTTCTTCTCTTTTTCGAGCTCAAGGTCAAGATGTAATTTCTTTGCCAAATCTGTTTTGGCTTTGAGCTGCTCGCGAAGACGATCCGCCTGGCCCGAGTCTCGCGCGATGCGCTGTTGCATGAGTGAGATCATCTTCGACTGTCGTTCAATTTTGGTCTTGTACGCGTCTTCTGCTGACTGCGTTCGAGACCTGTCTGCTCGCGCAACTACGATTTCTCTTTGTAGGGCCTGCACCATACCTTTGGCCACTTGAAGATCGCGTTCATGTTGAACAAGCCGCAATGGGGTATCTTTGCCCAAGATATCTTCGTCATTGCTGCAGGAGGAAGAAGCACTCGACATCATCGACCACGCGTTACCCGATCCTGCTGATCCCGCTGGTCCAGCTCCTGACGACGACGATGATGACGTTGACGTTGACGTTGACATTGACGATGTTGATGATGATGGTAGAAGTCTTGCTGAGGCAGGAAAATGTGAAGAAGAAGAAGAAGAAGAAGAAGAAGAAGAAGAAGAAGAAGAGGAAGAGTGAGACAACTCGTGTTGTCGCTGCTTTGGCTGGATCACCGTCCGAAAATTACCTCCGCTCACGGTCCCACGACGGTGCTTGCCCCGAAGATTTTCAACAAAAGCTCGACGCAAATCGACGACTTCTTCCCGCAACATTTCGTTTTCATCAGCTAAAAGTTCATTGTAGCTGGCGGAATGTGGCCGCCTTGAGTCGTCTTCGACGCGTACGTCCAATTCGGACCCGTCTTTTCGGTTCTTCATGTCCGCAAGGTTCGCATGTTGTTGCGGCTCACTTCGTGCACCGAAGGATGCCTCGCTTGCAGTGCCTTGCGAGAGAGTGCTCATGGCACTGTGAGGTCTCGCGACTGCCTTTTGCACAAGAAGCGGTTGCTGCTCACCCATTGACACGTCAGCGCCCTCTGGCACGAGGGGTGTTGACGCACCAAGGAGACCGTCCTGCGATGGCAGGGGTGGTAGTGGCTTCTTTAGCGACGTTGCGGCGAGCATGGCGTCTTCCGCCCTTACGAACCTTTTGCGTCCAAGGTGCCTCCGCCTTGATTCGGTCGAAGGTAGTCTGGAGAGCCACCGTCACCATCCAAGCATCCATCTATCCGTCCATCCATATCAATCAGCCTCTTGCTCTTCTCGTACAGTTGGGTGCACACATTGCAAAACGAAAAAAAAAATCGAACCAAGCCTTGCGAGGTTGCGACCAACGAAAAAAAAATGATTTTGTTTTAAACAAAAAATTGAGAGATCGCTTGACGCGCGAACGGGCGCGCGTATGCGCGTGTGCGAATGCTGCATTGCTGTTTCGCGCGCATCACTTTTACATTGCCCGGCCGCCATCTGTTCGCCAGAGCGCGACATGAATGGACGAACCAGTGTCTTGACTGCCCCAAGACCTCCTAGTCGTTGCCTATGGTGCTTATGAGCCGTTGCCGAAAGAGGGACAATGATGATGATGATGACAACGACTGATCCGCCTCGATGCCTTTATCATCGAGGTGTGCGCGGGTACTGTTTGAGGCAGTCTTCATGGAGACCATTTCGAGCTTCGTCGACTTTGTCAATCTGAGAAGCATGTTACAAAAGGCCTGCAGCGATGCCGGGGAAGCTGGTAGGCTGGACAAACTTCCGTCGCCTCCAGTGTTAATTTGCAATTTACACTGTCGCAAATAGGATTGTGTCGCGCGTAACTTAAGGTGCTCAAAGGGGTCGCATGCCAAATGCACACGCCCGCGGCAGTACGAGGGTGGATTTTTTGCGCAAAAGGAATTATCACGCCAGCGCTGCGCCGCGTTGCAATACCACGGGATTTCTTGGAAGGCTGAGGCGTAGCGGTGCTGCGTTGCATTGTACCAATTCGCGGCGAGACCAAGAATAAAGGCGCCTCCGTCGTCGGAGCGGGCTTGATCGCGCCACGAATCAGCAGAGACGCCGAGGTGAAATGTCCAAAGGTCTCTAGACGTTCCAGAGATCCTTCTCCACACTTGAGCCCCGGCTTCATCATGCTGGAATTGCCACGGAAGCCACATGCCCCACGGACGCATGCCCATAGGATGCCAGAGTTTTCGGATCGGGCGCGGAAGACGACCTTTTTGGAAAAAGAAACAATCGTTCCCTGGATGCGACTCGCCCGCAAGCTCCAGCTGCCGTTGTAATCGTTGCCAGATTGGAACTTGGAGACCTGCATTTGTGTAGAGACCACGGAGAGCAAGATTAACTGCTTGTTCTGGTAGATTCACTCGTGTAATCGTGCCGGCGAGCGGAAGAAATCGTTGCGTTTCGCGTCTATATTCGTACAATGCAGACTCTACCTGATGGGGGGTCGCCGCGGGATTGATCGAGGTCAGACCTGTCAGTTCGCATTTGCCAACCCTTTTTTCGAATGCCGCGCCCAGGTACGTGGAAAAGAGATCCTTTGCACCGGCTTCGCGAGAGCCGGCGCCAACGTTGGCCCACCATTCGGCAGCATCTGCAAAACAGAGCGCTTGCGCAAGCTCGCAGGAATGTGAGGCTTGCATGCTGTAGAGACAATCGCGAAACATTTTTGCAGCATCTTGCAGACCAAATCGGGTTGCTTCTAAAGTTGGGAAGTGGTGCTCGCCAATCAAACTTGCAAGGCGAAAATAAAAGTCATTTGCAAGGCCAATGTCCGCGTTCGTGTACACGATCCATGGTGAAGAGGCGAGGGCGTCTGCTTTTGCAAGAATTTCGCCGACCGCTGGTACACTATTTCCTGCAATATTTTGCACTGGTTTCTTGAGAAGGATTGTTTTGTGCGGACGTAAGAGCTTCGAGGCAGAGGGCTCGTCTTGAGGGAGTACCAGATTGATCCACTCAATTTTCGTGCCGGGCAATTTGTCTTCAGCAAATTGTGCTGCTTCGGCCCAGCTTTGTTGGATGATGTGAGCTTCGCGGCGTCCATCTTCTGTCTGTGGCGCAAATGTAGAAAACACGTGCGTGATGTGCAAGCCCGCCAACTTATCGCTCGTCTCCCAAGGGCTCTGTCCGTTTGTCGGTGTTATACAGGCGAGAACAAGGACACAATAGAAGGAGAAAGAGAAAAGCGCAATTGGTAGTGACGACGCGTGCTTCATGTGGGGCGCAAGAGCGCGTGACCAGCTTGCGCGCGTGCCCCTCGCGAGCACCGACGCCATGATCTCCGGGTCGTTCCTGCAAGCGCGATTGGATCAATCATCCTCGTTCTCGCTGCCGAGCACTCTGCGCGCGCCCACATGTTCGCGGACATCCATACAAGCGGCGAGGTTTGACCATGCTCATTTTCTCTGCAGCACACCCCTACGTGCGCCCACATGTTTGCGAGCTTCATCACGAGAAGTCTTGATTTGCATTGCTTCGCATTGCTGGGAGGCGCAAGCAACACTATTCAATCATCATGACGAACAAAGCAATCGAATTTCCCTTTCGGCACAATTTCAGAAAGTAATACAATACCTACTACAATTTATCGGAAACGAAACGACGAAAAAGAACCTCGTCGCGACCCAAAATTTCTGTGAGCGGGCCAAATACGCGCGTGAAGCGATCTCTTGCAATCGCGAGAGCAGTAATTGCCGTCTCGGCGATGACCGAGGCTGCTCGTGGTCGGTCTGTGATAAGCGCAATTTCCCCAAACCAGTCGCCGGCGCCAAAGCACGTCACGAGCTGACCGCGATCCGAAGCAGAGAGTCGCTGCTCGCAACGCGCTGTTCCATCCAAAATTACATACATTGTGTCTGAAGGCGCATGCTGTCTTACGAGAATGTCACCCGCGCTAAAATTTTCTACAGTGGCTACATCGGCCGCAAGACGTCGAACTTCAACGTCTGAGAGCACAGACGTGCCAAAAACAGGTACCTTGCGCAGCACAGCGGCATGAGACTCGCTTCGTGTGCTCTTACGAAACGAGTGGAGTAGCGATCGGAACTTTTCCGCGTCAATCGAAAAGACTCGTGCCTTCTCGCTCGTCACAGTGACCGTCGTCACTGCTTTGGTGGCGTGCAAAAGGTTGGCATGGCCAAAGCATGTTGCTGCTTTGAGCGTGAGGATGTGCTCATCCCGAAGCGCTTGCTTGCATTCACCAGCGGCTAAAACAAAGAACTGAGTGGATGTTTCGCCCTGTCTGCAAGCGGTCTCATCTTGCGAGAAATTCATTATTTTGAAGCCCGATTGGACCGCACGGCGCTCGTTCGCGTTGAGCTGTGAAAAGTAAAAGTCTTTTTCAAGCGCATCGCAAAGAATGTGAAGCTCTTCGGGTGTTGGACCATCTTCAAGCGTGGAGTCCGTCAAGGCAGGAAGGCTCGTGCTTGCAGAGTCTTCTGTAATGGTACGTGCGCAAACGGCCCCACGTCTACGAGGCGGCATATTTGCTTCGCGGCCCTGTGTTTGCCGGAAGGGTAGCGCCACGTCAGGAACGGGGCCGTCTTCCTCTTCGTTCTCAAGCTCATCCGCATCGTGTCCGATTGAAAGCGCGGTCAGACCGGTCAAGGGAATCCCGCCACCAACAAAATTAGCTGACGTGGGGAAAGTGTTTGCAAACGAGGACTCTCGCGCCTGGTCTGGGAATTGCGCGAACAGATAATCAATCATGTATTTGACCGGGTTGTCTGGCGTATCAACGAGCAATTCTTCAACAAGCTCTTCAAAGAGGCTGTCGAGACGCATCTGCGTAAGGTATCTGTATACGTGTAAGATGTGTCGATGGAAAGAAACAAAGCATGAATCAAAGGCGTGAGTCTTCTTGTTCTGATACCTGTTCTGATACCTGTTCTGATACAAAAGAGTGTTTGCGATTGCGAGGATGGGCAAGACACGGAAACGTACTCTTCAAGCTGCGCCTCTTCTACTCGAAAGATCTTCACCTCCTCTTCTTGATTGAGGACAGAGGCTTCGCCATCATCCTCACTTGATGACTCGGACGTTTCAGATTCATCGTCGCGACGCGACGCTTCGTCTATGTCAGGAATCGGGGCTTGCGTCTTGGCGTTCCCAGGCACAGCTTGCTCAACCGCTGCAGAATCCTTTTCCTCTGCCGTTGCCGTGGCGTTTGACGACGGATCTCCCATCGCACCTGGTCTAAATGAATCGTCAAGAGTCGATGAGTCACGCGCGCGCGTTTGTCCGATAGCGCGCAATACGCGCGCTCACAAGCTTTTCCTTTCGGGATTGATGGGACCTTTGCGCCGCCTGGCTTCTGCATCGCCGATGGGACTCGGCCTCGGAGGCCTTTTTTTTAACGGCAACTTTTTTATTTCGCCTGGTATCAGTCACAACTTACAGATACTTTTGATGTTGGTTTTTTGAAGGGAGGGGAAGGAAGAGGAGGGGAAGGAAGGAGGGGGGGGGGGGGCAGGGAAAGGCCAAGTTTTATTTGTATAGGACTGCTTTCGACCAAGATCGTCTTTTCCTTTATGCGATGGTGCTCCGATTTTTAGCCTGATTTGATTGATTGTTTCTTGACCGAAACAAATAAAGATTATCCTGAAAGGTCCATGTCTCATCAACGCAGAATACCGTGCTCTTGTACCCAGCTACGAATCGGCTCGCAGACGAGCTCGCCAACGTCGTAAGTCGAGGTGATGAAGTGATGGAAAGTGCTCCTGACCCATCGAATCACCTGCCAATCGGGGAAAGACTTACACGCGCTTGTAGGGGTTACAACAGACATCACAAGAATCGCAGCAGTCGCAGCAGGCTTCCTTTGTAGAAAAGACACAGTCTCGCATGCAGTGACCAATGGGTGTAAAAATATAGTCATAGAGGCAAAAGAGAGGTGGCGCGAGAACGTTGCGCCAGAACCATCCCAGACAGGCCACGATCTTGGGTAGAATATAATACAATGCAATGAGCCCCAGCACGACTGCTATGCCAATAAGAACAGAAAGAACGATGTCAAGTCCTCCTCGAAGACGTTTGTGAACTTCGATAGTGTCGCCCTTGCGGATACCATTGTCCGCAAGAGTTAGAGCCGGTCGAAGAGGTCTCCCATTACAAGTGAAAAAACAGTCTCTTGTTTCGACGTGCGACTTTGAAGCGATCGTGTGTACCGTGTCAATATTTGGTCTCGAGGTTGCTGCGTAAAGGCCGCCGTCACACCCCGCGATCCATACATTTATGGCCGAGGAGGGCATGGCGAGCCTATTCCTGGTGCCTTGCAGCCTCGTTTTCACCGTCAATGCATGCACGGAAGACGAAGTCATGATGACTTGCGCAGCTAGTTACGAAGCAAGTCGCGTCACGCCGACCAGAGCACCCGTGGCGTTTTAGCTTTACACGCGGCGGCCGACGAAGCGGGGACGAAGCGGCAGGCCCACCAAGCCTCCGAATGAAACGAAGAGAAGACGAGGCAACAGGATACGCTCCCGGCGACTCCTTTTACTGCGCTTCCGTCTGCTCTGCTCTGCTCTGCTCTGCTCTGCGCAAGCGTGAGCAGAAGCGTCGATCAAAATCACTGGCGCGTCGCGTCGCGTCGCGTCGCTACCGTTCACGGCTGCTTCTTCACGCTCGCTCTGTCGCGCCCGCGAGAGCTCGCTCGCGGGCGATCACTATAGGCAGTTTTGATTTTGATTGAAGCAGCCACCCTCAATGCCAAGCACCCAATCAACCACCTTGAAAGCTGCCAGAGCACGCGGCGATCCTTCACTCCGTAGCCAAAGACCTTTCAGGGCGGTGCTTCGTCATACCAGGGTGATCGTGATGGCTTCTCGAGGTTGCTCTTGCCGCCTTGGCTTCGACTTCGCCTTTGTAGTTGTGGTCGCTCGCGTAGGCCGCGCCACCTTTCTCCTTGCCTATCTCATTGTACACTATAATTTTTTCCGCTGTCTCGGACAGACTTCCGGTTGCGGAGCCACGCACAAGCCTATACTTTACTGTCACTCCAGCCCCAAAACAAAAGGTCAACCCTCTGCTGCCAACGACGGTGACCTTCCACCCAAGCTCATCCACCCCCTCCCTGATGATCCACATCCTCGTCCTCATCCTCGTCCTCGTCCTCGACGCCAACGGCGATCTGGGTCTCGGGGCCCCCAAATCGCGATAGCCCCCTTGTTCTCGAAATAGGCCGGTTCGGGCGGCGACGGAGGAAAAAAAAAAAAAAGGGGGGAGGAAAGGGAGGAAAGGGAGGCGAGGCAAAAAAGGAAATCAAATCCAAACTGCCGGCCGAGGCGAGCCCAGCCCGCGCTCGGCGAGCGGCGCTTGGCGGGCGGCGCGGCGAGCGGCGCGGAGGCGGCGGCGGCGCGGGTTGTTTTGAATTTTTTTGTTTTCGCGCATTTATCGAGCGCCTCTTGCGCGCCGCTCGGGGTCGCTCGCGGTCGCTCCCGGCGCTCGCTCCGCGCTCGAGAGCGCGGCCGAGCGCGGGGCGGCCGTGCGCGCGGTCCATGGGAGAGGGCGCGCGCGGGAGGCCCTCGAAGAAGCGCGGCCGCCGCGCGAGCCGCTGGCGCAGGTCGGGACGACAAGGCTCGAATTGACAGACGAGACGAGGAAAAACAAGGGCAAGATAAGGCTAGGCAAGCGAGCTAGCGAGAACGTTGGAGGCGCTGCGTGCGTCTCCCGCGAGCGGAGATGCCGGCGCCCGGCGCGGATGGCAGGTCGGGGGCCCACGAGTCCGCCCCGCAGGCCTCGACCAAGAGCGCGGCCAGCAAAAAGGCAAGCGCAACCAAGATGAAGCGGAAAATGTCCATGTCCTCGCAGCAGTCAGCTTCGTCTGCTGCGTCAAAGAAGAAGAGCAATGCTGCGGCTGGTGCCACGTCTGCTGCCACAGGGAGTGGCGGCGGTGGCGCGAGAGTAGGCACGGCCAATGCCGCCGGTTCTGCCTCTGCGACGGCCGCTGCCCCTGCAGGAGGCGGAGGAAATATCGCCGCTTCTGCTGGAGGGGTCGTGACGAACAAACAGCGCAGCGGTAGCACCGTCTCAGCTCTCAGCGCCAGCGCCCAGACCGCCGGCGTCAAGCGCAAGAGGCAAGAGAAGAAACCCCTTGCCGCACGTCAGCGCAAAATGAATGCCAAATTGCTCGATTTTCTCTCCAAGCGCAAGGCGCTCATGGCTCAACGCGAGGTGCACGTTGCCCGCGTCGCCAAGCTCCGCGCGAGCCTTGGCACAGCCATGATTATCCAGCCGGAAGCGCCACGGACACGCTCGCATTGGGACACGGTCTTGGAAGAGATGATGTGGATGGCAACTGACTTTATTGAGGAACGCAAATTTAAAGGAAGCGTCACGTCGCGACTTGCGTACGCAGCCAAGGTACAGCACGCGGAGCGCCAAATCGCGCGCGAGCTTGCCGCCAAACAACTCGAAGAGCGCCACAAGTCAATTAGTGACCTTGTGGCCACGCATGTGTGCCGCTTTTGGGATGCCACGCTTCGCAACGCCCGTGAATCGAAACGGCCCGTGACCAAACAAGTACCTGACTTTGACCGCTTTCGCTATGTTCCAGACCGTACCGAGAAAGCAGATGGATCAGGCCCACGAGGGGAGGCCGCGTTGGAAACTCTTCGTTCCGAAGCCGATGAACCCATTGACGAAAAGCTTGCAGAGCTGGTGCAAACAGAGGCAGATATTGAGACGCGCGCGCGGAAATACCACGCAGCCTCACTCGCCATCGCATCAGCCACCTCTTCTTCTTCTTCCCCGTCTTCCTCGAGCTGGCTTCAGCCTTGGCACCCTGCTCGCACGCAGCTCGTGGACGACTCTGCTGGGAAAGCGGATGAGGTTCGCGAGGATGAAACGAATGGCGAGCTTGAGGAGGAAGACAATCGAGCAACACGTGCCGCGCACAACAGTATCGCAAAACTCATGGCTGTCGACGATGACGAGAAGGGCGACGACGATTATGAACCCGAGCAGGATTTCGATAACGCAAAAGGTAGTCCGGAAATATCAGACCTTTGGGCAGACGACGAGGCGTCAATTGCCGAGCAGGAGCGTTTGTTTCCCGATGGGGATAACTTTGGTGCCACAGATTTGTATTTGCTGTCGCGCGACCTGGAAAGGCCCGTTGAAGATGTGGTGGCAGACGCTATGCGTCCGCGACGTATGGCCGCTCGTGTCAAACGTGGTCTGCGACCCGGCACCGAACCTGTTGACGCCGAAGATGAAGAAGACGAGGAGGACGAGAAAATGGCAGACAAAACCCTAGACGTTGCAACACCCCAAGCTAGCGCTGACGCGAACGGAAAAAATGCAAGAAAAGGGAACCACGCCAAAACCGTCGATGACGACACTGAAATGCAAGAGGCTAAATATGTGGATCAAGAGGACGAGAAGGCAGACTACATGGACGATAAGGAGGAGGAGGAGGAGGAGGAGGAAGAAGAAGAGGTCGTCTCGGATGTCGACGAAGAGGACACGGGCCGCAGCATACGCAGTCTCGCTGAGAAGCTGCCTATTATTCCCCAAAAGGATCTCACTGCACGCGTCAAGGCGTTTGCAGCGCTTGCGCGCGCCGTTCGGGCCGCGTGCAAGGCACGAAACAAGGGTGATCCTATTCGCGTGCCACCTCGTCTTATGCCACCCTCAGCGCTCGAATCTTTTTTTCCTCACCAACAAGTCGCTCTGCACTGGCTGGCTTCCATGCACAAACAACGGCTTGGCGCCGTACTTGCGGATGACCGCGGTCTTGGCAAAGAAGCTGTCGTGGTGGCCTTTCTTGGCCTTCTCGCCGGGGAGGTCGGCGCCTGGGGGCCTCACCTCATCGTCACAACGCCAGCTCGCGCTTTTCAGTGGCGTCTTCATTTGCTCAACTATTGTCCCGCACTCAGAGTCACGCGGCGCGTTCACGCTGCCTCAAGTCATCCACAACCGGGAGTTACTATTTTAACTCAGGAGGAGGCTGCCACGAACGAGGCAGCTCTTAGCCGTCAAAGATGGCACACGCTTGTGTGGGACCTCATCGATATTGACAAGGATCAAACCGAGGCTGCTGCCGACGCTGACGCCGATGAGGATCACGCAGATGTCAAGGGGGGTGCTGCAAGTCCTCCCGTCGTTGGCATCAAGGATGATGACGGAGAGAATGGGGACGAGGACGAGGGCACTGTAGTGGACCCAGAGGTCGTTTTACGGCGTTTGCCTCTTCTTCGCAGTACCATGCGCCTGGCCGTGACCGCGAGCGAGGCTGAGGCCAAGGCGAACGCCACCAATATTGCTTTCTTTCTTCTCCCCTTTGCATTTTTGGGAAGCTCTAGCAAAGAGAAGCAATGGGCTTCTAAGAAGTCTGCAAATGCGTGGCGTGACTGCGTCCAGGCTTTTACGCTTTGCAGGCGGTCCCAGGATATTACTGGGATTGACGATGTCGATGTCGACCGAGAGACAAAGAACTTTGGACCTACGCCTCTTCAGGTTGTGTACAAGGATCGATTGCTTTCGGCATACAACAAACTAACGCAAAAACTGACGCCTCGGGGTAATCGAGATACAAAGACCCGTCATCTTGGCATGTATAGCATGTGCCTCTTCTCCGTCGGCTGCCACCCGGACTCGATGTTCCCTCGTGCTGAACGAAGCGCTTTCGCCATGAGTGCCGTCGCTAATGAGATCGCAGCTCTCTCTGCGCGGGGCCTACCGCAAATTGCCGTCCACCCGTGGCAAATCCGCTCGGCGCATTTGGGTCTTTTCGAATCGCCTGGTGCTGCGGATGATGCGAGCCTTGAGATCCTCCGGGCGCACGGCATCACACCAGACAAAATGGCCGCAGGTCTGCAGCGCATCGAGCCCGGCTTTCTCGCATGGGAACGCAGCAAGAAGCGCAGTGAGACTGCCGAGGACAGGGACGACGACAACGACGGCGGAGCAGAGTCGTTCAGACCATGGAAACCTCCTCTTGAGACGGCTCTGCCCAGCATGAACGCTGCAATGTCTGCTGCTCTCAATGTATCAACAAAGTCAAAGACCCCTGCCTCAAGCATGCAGTTCGCCCTTCGCCAAAAATATACCAACAACCTCGTGCCAACAGAGGAAAGACTCCTCTCTGTACTTTCCAAGATCGGCGTCGTATCGGCGTGTGTATCTGTCTTGGGCGAAGGCGCTTTCGCCGAGTCTGCTCAGCATGTGGGCCTAAAGGCCAAGTCTGATCCTCGTCCAGAACTCTCTGGGGTCATCAAGTCCTTGCCGGGCGTCATAAGGCGTTTAGCATCGCTTGACTTTGGTACGCGGAAAATCCTCGTGGTCGCCCATGATCCAGCGCTGCTGCTTCCCGCGCAAGCTATGCTGACCTTGAGTCGCATTCGCTACTTGCGCGTAGAAAGCACGAGCGCTCCCGGTACTTTGGCGGTGGCGATTCGGCAATTTGTGGCTTCGTCCGAGGTTCGCGTCCTCATGGCTGGTGTAAATGACATGGACGCGCTTCTCGGGGCCGAAATGGAATTAGAGCATGGACTCGGCCTACTCAGCGCTGTTGTGGTTCTTGATGAGCCTGGCGTCGGTACCGATGACGATCCACTCACCGACCGTATCGACGCCATTGCGCTTGCACACGCGCGACGACGTGCACTGCGTGGGGAACCAGAAGAGACATTTTATGTGGAAGACCTGCAAGTTGACTTTAATATGAACCCTACCGGTGGCGATGCTGCTGGCTCGCAAGAGGACGAGTCTACGGAAGGATCGACAGGAAAATCACGTCAGCCAAAAGTCATGGAACTGAGCGAGGTGACCGCTGCCTTGGAGCGGGTCCGGAAACGCACAAATGAGGACTCGCTTGACATCTACGTCAAACAAGCCATTGACGAATTCTTGGGACGGGTACCCATGGCAAAGGCTGCTGCTGTTGCTGGTAGCGACGCAGCCCCCGCCTTGGGCTCAGCACGGCCCGTGGGCCCAGGCCTCGTGGTGTTTGAAGAGCGTGAACTTGGTGTCGACGACTTTGGCGGGGATGGACTCCGTGATTGCGACGATTCCACCGCTCAAGATGTAGTTGCAGCCCCATCTACCACCGGTGCGGATGCTGTTGTCGATGAAGACTCTGTGCACGGTGATTTGGACGGCGCACTCCGAGCCGTGAGCCCCAGAGAGGTTTCCGCGAATCCTCTGCTTGGTGGGTTCCTGCAAGGCGCAGATCATTCATTCGAGGAAGAAGATGATGATGACGAAGACGATGAGGAGGAAGATGAAGACGATGAAGAGACTACAAGTGCCGATGCGCCGACGGAGACGTACGCGCATATTGCCGAGGTTTTACAACGGGCCTTGGAGGATCCGTTGCCGCCAATGAAGCGGGCTCTCTTGCAGGAACCCGGCACCATTGCGGAGCACATGCGACAGTTCAGCGATCCGCAGCTTGGCGGCTCGCTTCTTGTTGTCGACACGCGTCGGCTCCGCAAGGATCTTTTTGCCTCGAGCTTGGCAACGGACGAAAGTGCTGCGCTGGACGACGCTCAATCTTCGGCGTCGCTGGCAAGTTACGCCACCACTCGACCTGCCGAGGCACTCATGTCGGATGCGACTTGGCTGAATCAAACGAGCAACTACGAGCCGCTCTTTTACGAGGTTGACTCAAAGCTTTCTAAGCAAGCCAACATGGAGCGTTTGTTGGTGGACCTTGAGCGAGACAGCAAGGTGGTTGGCGCGTCGGCTCATGTGTACGGCCCTCCTTTTGAGCCAGAAGCCAGTTCCGCTGCGGGGGCGCAGCACGAGGAGGCCCTGCCCAGCGCGCCGCCCATGCTAGGATTCCAGGCTCCACAGACGTCGGCGGCCGGTAATGGTTTCTCTGGTGCGATGCACGCCACGTCCGGTGTCCCACAGCGCCCTAAATTTGCCGTGAGCTTTATGAAACAGCGCATCGTGGCCATGTCTACGGATCTGTCAGCACTTGAGATTGAGCCTGTCAAGCGTCGCAGCACCAGCATCGACGATGAGAGTGGCATCAAAAAACGCAAAATCGAGAGAAAGAATGCGCGTACTAGCAGCATCGCCTCCTCGGCTGACCTTGAGCTTCATGAGTCGACGGGCCCGAGCGACATGGTGCGGCTCGATTCCACAGTTGACGTGGAAATGCTGCAGGACGATGAGGACGAGGCTCCAGGTCTGGCCCCTCCGCCCTCTTCGACGACGGGCAAGGAGATCGATTGGGGAATCCAGGTTCCCAAGGTCAAGGCCAGGCTCAAAGGCGCACAAAAGAAATCTGGGAAATCTGCAAACGACGAAGATGCCGGAGATGGCGAGAGCTGGACGGCTTGGGAAGATGTTGCTATGCTGCGCGCCGTGGAGGTGTTTGGACCTAGCTGGGACCTTGTGCAGCATCTCGTTTCGCGGCCGCTTGCGACGCCGCACTCGCTGCAGCAGGTCATCGATCGTTACCACTTTGTGCGATCCAAATACAAGACAGCAGCTGCAGCGCCCTGGATTGCAAAACATGAGCGATCTGTCCGCGATATCGCGCCTTGGGCGACGCCTCCGTTGCACAAGACGGATCTTTTGCTGCATGCGCCCGTTTCCGTCAAAGCCTTTGAGGCCGTGGCCGAGCCGTCGAGCAGATTGCCCCCGACCGACTTTCTCCTGCGCCGAAAAGCTGGTTTACCAACTTCCTTGGGCCGCAAAGGATTCGCTTCATTTGCTCCGTCGTTGGCGCTTCCGAAGGCTACCACGGCGGATCGTGAAAAGTGCTCGAAGTTATTCGGGGTTATCCTCTCATCTTCAACGACACCGGCGCCGTCAAACACTGGTTCGGCTGCCTCGGGTGTGAGCTCAGTTTTGTTCGACGAAGACCCTGCCCCGCTGAGCATGCGGCGTGAGAATCCCTCGCAAGGTTTGCCGCCCGCGCTTGCTCGTCATCAGGGTTCATTCGCTGCAATCGTGGGCCAGCTCGTGAAAAGACAGTCGGAGCACTCGCAAGCAAAGTCGGCAGGTGGGTCTGCATCGCAGCGGCGGACTTCGAGTTCCAGTGGTGGGTATGGGAGTCGGCGTCCATCAATGTCCAGTCAACAGCAACATCAAACCAGCTCGCAAGCACAGCAACAACAGCAGCATCCCCAGCATTCACACTCTCAACACCAGCAGCCACACTCACAGCAACAGCATCATCAAATGCAAATGCATCCGCAGCAGTACATGCAGCATGGTTCCTCTCGTTCCCCTGTCTATTCAACTCATCATCATCATGGACATCCTCAACAGCAACAGCAACACTCTCAGCAGCAACAGCAACAGCAACGCTCGGTCATGCATTCCGGAAGGCCCGTTCCTCACGGAGGAAGAAGTCCACAAGGCGGCATGTCCACAATGGGTCGCGTGGGTCAGCAACAGCAGCAGCAACAGCAGCAACATTATCAGCGCCCACAGCAGCAGCAGCAACATCAACATCAACACCAACACCGACCTATGCACCCGCAGCAGGGTGGTCAATATGGGACGTCCCCATCAGGGGCATCGTACTCTCAGCGTGGGATGCAAATGCATCCCCAACAGCATCAAGCCATGGCGCATGGACATCATTCGCAGCATCTTCAGCGACACGCAAAAGGACCATCTGGCCCACAGCCGGGTAAGCCGTACGGGCAGCACCAAACGCAACCACAGTCCCGCCATCCCTCGACTGGCAGCAGCAATAGCAACAATAGCAAGTCTAATTATCCATAAGTCTAGCCTTGCGGCCTTTGTGACTTTTGTATCCTTGCAATATTTTCTAGAGACTTCTATTTTGTCTTGAGACTTCTATTTTGACTGTGCGTGTCGACTAACGCCCCCCTCGCGCATTGGATCAAATGTATGAAGAGTCTCTTTGACGAGATCCTGCCGAGGCGCATTTGGGCCACTGGGAAACATTGCAGAAGCGAGGATCCTGCTCAACATCGGCCCGTCCATAATTCCGTGTGGACCGAGTCCCTGCACTCACACGCCGTACACTTGTCAGCTCTTATTCTCTTGTCTTCCCTTCTCTGGTCTTGTCTTCCTTCTTCTTTTTTTACTTTTTTTTTGGTGGAGGGATGAAACTTACTGTAAGAATCCATACGTTCGAAAGTCCGCAGCTGGACAATTCGCCTACGAGAGGAAGACCATCCTGACTGAATGGCACTGTGATAAAGAAATGAGCAGCCGTACGCGTCAGCCTCGCTCGAGGTACTCGACTGAAAGAAAACTTACTCGGTCCACTCCAGACACCTTCGACTCCGTATTTTTCCAGTTGAGGAAGGAACTCGTAAACATGCTCGCGGTTCTTCTGCACCGTGTCCTCTTCAATAGCGTATATTTCTGCAGCGTCGTCCGGATCTTTACAGGGAATTCGATCGCCGCCAAACAGGACCCGGCCGTCGTGCAGACGCCGCCCATATGCGTGACGAATAAACTGCTTCCTGTCCCGATCATGAGTGGTATATTTGGGAAGATCGCCACGAGGACCATCTTTGCGAAACTCGTGTCGGAACGCGAGCTGCGACTCTGCAAGGTAAATGACATGCTGTAGAAAGTCTTCAGGCGTCTCCTCTGTGACCCAAATCTGGCCCTTTACAGGGCCCACAGGAATGGAAATACCAAGAAAAGCACCGACTTTGGCCGACCAGGCGCCGGGGCATAGCACAAGCTTTTCGCAGCGCACAGTAAGTCCATTCTTCGTGCGAAGCTCGTAGCCAGGCTTATCATCTTTGGTTTTTGTGGTAATTGTGGCGCTGTTGCCCGGGCTTGAGTCGTTGCTGTATTGAGGAGCGGGTGCCACGAACGGAATACGGTTGATAGAAATGACCTCGGCACCTTCGTGGATGATGACCTCGACATTGTTTGCGGAGGCTGCGTCGGCAAAGGCATGCGTGCACATCGCAGGATCCACATAGCCGCTTTGGGGGGTGTGAATGGCTGCGCAAGCATTTCCGCCCGCAAGGGCTGGCTCGACTGCGACAACTTCGTCGTGGCTCGAAAGTAAAATCATTTCTGCATGCTGTCCTGCTTCTTTCACTTCCTCGGCGAGAAAGTTGGCCTCCTCTTCATTGCAAGCGAGCGTAAGGGCACCGCTTTGTACATAGGCACAGTCGAAGCCCTCGTTTTGCAGCTCCTGGATGATTTGCGAGGTGCCGCGCTGAATATCGACAAAGAGACCTCGGCCTCCGCAATAGATGGTTCCCGCAGAAAGCCCAGAGGCCTCGGCACCGACAAAACCTCGATCAAGGAGGACTACAGGGTGGCCCTGGGACTGGATCTCGCCGTTATGCATGATTTTGCCCAGGTGGTAAGCCATGGCAGCGCCGGCAATTCCAGCTCCCAAAACGACAACCTCCGTCTCAATGATTTCATTCACCGAAGCAGTCGAGCTCGTCAATGACAGAGGTGCCAGCGCAGACGAAGAGCTCCTCTCCGCTGAGGCGGTGTTGTCGCTGCGAGCAAAGGAGTCTGCCGGTTCGTCTCGCTTCACCGAGGCGCGCGCAATGATTTCGTCCCAGCGGACCTCGGGGCTGTGGTACTTCGCAGAGGCCACGACTGCGACCGCCGAGACCGCCGCCAGGGCCGCGCCACCTCGCGATACGCGTCGCCACATGGTCGCTCGCGCGACAAGGAGGGCCCGGCGCAAAGATACGCTGTGCTCGGCCTAAGCTGGGCTTGCTCATTTGCTTGCTTGCGAGAAGAGCGTTGTGGATCCCATATTATCAAGTTGTGAGATGAAGACGAGGCACGAAGACGAAGACGAAAATGTGAACGATAGCCTGAGAGGAGCCAAGGTCGTCGAGAATCTTTGCCAAGAGCAACGGCCAAAGCCAACGTGAGGCCCCGTTTGCACGAGTCGGAAAGAGCAGCTGGCTCAGGTCATCACTGCACTCAATGGTGATACTGGTTGATTCTTGCAAGCGCAAGAAGAAGAAGCGCAACTCGTAAACTGCGAAGTACAACTTGCACGAGCCTCAGAAGATAAGATTTTCTGCAAGAGCAGAACCAACGCTGACCCGGGCTCCGCACCATGAGCTTGAAGCGGCTTGTGCAGGCGCAGCTCGGCGTGGAGGGCGCTGTCTTTCCACACGACGCCGACTTTGCCAGGTCCATCAGCGGGGAAGACGAGCGAGCAGACACGGCACGAAATGGTGTAGACGGCAACGCGAACGACCCAGACGTCGAGCCCGTGGCGAACCTGGAAAAGGGCGAGCAGGCGGGAAAGACCCCGACCTCAAGGCCTGCAAACGAGAAGACGAGCGCGCGTCCACTAACTTCTGGAAAGGCGCAGTGTCTGGTGGAGGGCGTTGTGCGAGACAAAGAGCAGACAATCTCGCTCGTTGATCCTACGACAAAATGCGCCGTCGTCACCGTTTTCGCCCTCGGCAAGCAAGCTCTCGATTCAACAATCAGAACAACGCATAAGCCGAACTGCATTACGGATCTTCAAGCCACGGATTCCGAGTTCATGGTGAGTCCTCAGATTCAGAATGTCGAAAGTGCGCATGACCACGGGGATGAGGATGCAGCAACAGCCGACGCGGCAGATGGCGGCTCTGTAGCACGTGCATTTGCTCTTGCTGAACAAACGGGCGCGTTGACAGGTCAAATGGCTGGCGAAAGCCTTTGTAACTTCTTGGATGAGGTCGTAGACCTCGAGAGATGGTACATGAATGAGTGCGCAAGCGATGACGATTTACGAGATGCCCACCCTCTTTCGACTTCTGTCGAGAGCAAGCTTGCTGCAGATTTGCCCGTGGGGACACATCAATTAGGAACTGCGCGAAATATTGATTGTGAAACACCGATACATCTCCGAGACCACGTACAGCGCGTCCTCAACGCGCTTTACGAGGAAGCGGAAATTGCCTACGTGGACAAAGATGCCTCGCTTGCATTTGCCAATGCAATCACGCATCCCGCAATGCGTCAACGACACATGAATTGGCTACCGATTTGGAGCGTGATCGAGTCATCGCAAGCTCTTTTCGTAACGTGCGGATGGACGCCACACACGCTCGAATCAATGATCAAGTTCAATTATCAATCCCTTCGACCTTCAACTTTACCTTCCAAACGCCCCCCTCGCCTGGGCGAGCTCTCTCTTTCTGCTGTGGATGTTGCGTCAGACGAACCTCTCCGTTTTGTCATGTACCAGCTCGTTCGCGCGGTCAGTTTTTTGCACAAACAGGGACTCTTTCATGGTCGGCTATGTCCCCAAAATGTAAATATAACGGGCGATCTTTGGGTGTGGCTGCACCCACCCTTGGATATCCCTGTGCCACGCCTGCCACGCATGTTGGACGCCGCGTCCACATGGCTTTTACCTGCGAGGAAAAGCACCCTTTCAGAAGGCCTCACTGAGGCTTGGCGTCAGGGCCGCGTTTCGAATCTTGAGTATTTGATGGCGATTAATGCGGCCGCAGGGCGCCATCTTGCAGATGCCAACTTTCATCCAGTGATTCCCTGGGTGACGGATTTTTCTTCGAGCGACCTTGACGATCCCGAACAGACGCATTGGCGAGATCTCACGCAGAGCAAATACAGACTAGCCAAGGGGGATGACCAACTGGACATTACATTTTGCAACTCGCCGACGCCGCACCACATCACAGAGTCCCTCTCGGAGATTACGTACTACATCTACATGGCTCGAGTAACTCCATTGGCGACACTTCGCAGCGTTGTAAGGAGTAACTTTGAAGCGAAAGAGTACCCTGCTTCCATGGCTCGCATGTACGAGTGGACGCCGGACGAGTGTATTCCTGAATTTTTCTTTGACGCGTCAGTGTTTTCGTCCATGCATGCTGACATTGACCTTCCAGACTTGGGTTTTCCCAAGTGGTGCCGAGATGCCTCCGACTTTGTCCGCTGGCATCGGGCCGCGCTCGAATCGACGCATGTCTCTCGCAACTTGCATCACTGGATTGATCTCAACTTTGGCTACAAACTCGCAGGCGAGGCTGCGGTGGCGAGCAAAAATGTGACTCTGCCTCTCTCTTCGATGCCCAAGCACCGCCTTCGTAAGAGCCCTGGATTCGTTCAAGTTTTTACAGAGGCGCACCCCGCACGCGAAGTTGAGAATGCGGGCAGCGCTCGTGGCGATATGGACAATTTTGAGCGCGGGGCACGCTTTGAGCGATTTTTTGGCCCGATGATTGCGCCAACGTACACCAAGCTGGAACCTGAGAAAGACCGAGCCGATGCATGTCTTGACGTCGCGCGCTGGCAAGCTGATGACTGTTTCGCGCTTGGTTGTATTGCCGCAGAAATGTACCTTCGACAGCCTCTCCTCACAAGTTCACGTCGCCATGCTCTGCTGAGCCGGGATGAGGCCGTTGCCGTTGATCTCATTTTGCCCGAGCTGCGTCGACTTCCGCGACGTGTCCGAGACTTTGTCGGGCGCGCGCTCACGGCGCACAAACTCGATACTCTCCTCGATTTGGTGGGCGAGGAAGTCTTTCCAGACTGGTTCGCAGCCGTTTATGACTTTCTTTCAGCCAGTCAGCACTGTAGAACATGGTTGGAGCGCTTTCATTGGGTGAAAATGGAATTAGGGCCTCTTCTCGAACGCGTTTCGGACGACCCAAGTGAGCGCAAGCGAGCCCTCAATCTTGCGATGCCAAGTGTTCTGGCGATAATGCTCGAGGCAAACGATGAAGTACGCGCTTCAATGCCCATCGAGCTTGTTCTCATTGCAGGGCCTCTTTTAGATGTTCGCGAACTTCTTCCGACGGTTGTCGAAACTTATGAAAGCATGCAAGCAAAGGAGCAGTGGTCTCTCCTGCTACCAGCACTTGAAGCCAAGACATGCATGCGCGTGCTTGAATACGTTGGGGCAACCACGTTTGCGAATTTGTATACGCCACTTTTGGTGGAAACCTTGCGGTGTTCCACCGCACCTGCAAATGTGCGGGCCGCGGCAGCAGATACCGCGATCTCCCTCGCGCGGGCTCCAACCTTTGGTATTGCGCTGAGTGTGCGAATGATTCTAACGCCTCTTCTCAAGCGTTGGCAGGTGACGCGAGCTTCACTCGGCGAAGGAGGCGTCAATCGTGGCACGTATGCTCATCTTCGTCAATTTGGAATCGAGGCGCTCGCGCCTGTCAAGCTCACAGCGCTCCTTGACAAATTTTGCTCCATCCTAGATGGCGGCCCTGCTCGCTCGCGAACAGATCTTGTACTGCCCGTCCACGCCCCCGCTGTGAAGGTGATTCGCTACATTACAGCACGCGCTGGTCGCATCGTCGCCACTGAGCTTGTTTTTCCAGCTGCTTTCAAGGCGCTGAGCAAGACGTTCTTGCAGAATGATGCGAGCGAGGAGGAGCGCATCCAGGCGTCCGTCCGGCGGATGGACGTGCTTTCATTCTTCTCGTGCGTGCTTTCAATGTTAGAAGAAGAGGATCTGTATACGTGGTTTCTGGAGCGCTCGGAGCTACGTGAGCTGCTGGCGGCGCAGCCGGGCGAAACAGTGGAGGATCAGCTTGCAAGTGTCTACGTCGCGGTCCTCTTGGGGCTTGCCGTGAGCCATGTAGGCCACCATGAAATTGCCCCGGTTCTGGAAGCGAGCGCAAATGCTCTCCGCGCGGCCGCAGCCCCTCGATGTCCTCCGGGCCAGCTTTGGATGGCGCGCTTTATTTTTGCGGCCTTTGAGGCTCGTTGGGGGGAGGAGCGCATTCGAGCGTACTATCCGACGCTAGCTCCTTCTAATCTGCGCCGCTGTCTTGCAATTCCGGATTCCTATCGTGAGCCAGGGCCACCGCAGGCTGTCGTTCCGCGGCGGGACCAAGGTGTTGGCAAGCTAGAGCTGACGCAAGATGCGCCTCGGGACTGTGTCTTTGATGCGGGCATCAATAACGAAAACAGAGCTCCCTGCACTCCGTCCGGGGGCGCGCAGGAAGACATGGAAGCTGCTGTGGAAGTTAGCGATGAATTTGAGGACGAGCTTGGTGCAGAGGAACTTTTGCTGGTCGAAACTAGTCCTGCGCGCGCAGTGGGCGCCTCCGCATCGTTGTCGTCATCTTTGCCGACGGCAGAGCCGCTAACCGCTCCTTCCTCCTTGCACTCGTCGCAGTCACTCTCTTCATCAACAAGTGTGCCACCTCATTCGATGTCCCCTCCGTTGCCTTCAGGAAGCCAGTCGTCGGGGATTGAGGAGGTATCGCAACCTCGGGATACACCAACTTTCGTGCGAGGGACCCAGAGAGAGTCTCCAACTAACGGCGCACGCGCAAGCGCAAGCGTAGGCCGCGACACGTTGCGGCGGACACTTTCGGCAGCAGTGAACAGCGATGAGGTCGGGGTGCGCGAAGGCGAAGTCGAAGAGCGAGATGCTCGACAAGAGAGCGAGGCTCGCGCTGGACTCGAAGAGCAAGCCCGCATGGAACGAACCTGGCTTCTTGGTCCTGATTTGGGAAGCGAACCAACGAGCTCCGCATCGGCAGTTTCTGAGGTATTCGCGAAGCGCCGCAAACGAGGAACGCTTCGAGGTGCTGTCAGCCACGTGCTTCGCGCACATCAGACTGCAATCATAACGATTGAGGCAAACAGTGACGAGACGCTACTGGCAAGCACCTCCCGAAGTTCTTCCGTGAAGTTGTTCTCGATTGCTGGAAAACCGCGCGAGGTAGCGAGTTTCCGGAACGCGCGTCCTGTAAGTGGACTGCGTTTTCTCGAGCTTGGACGTAAATGTATCTTATTGGATGGGGCGGTACGACTCTGGGACGTCGAGTACGGCCACGAGCGTTCTCGTGGCGCTGAGGGAAATTTCGTGGCGGGATTGCCTCCACGATTGCGCACGGTCCCCATTGGCGTAGCGCATCGGCCAGTCTTGACTGTGCAGTCTGCAGGACAGCAGTCACTCGCTAACGAGAACGTTATTTGGGCATCCACGATTGCAGGTACGGTCGATTGCCTAGACTTTCGGGTTCCTGGACACACGGTGAATTCGCATCAGCTTCCGGCAGTCGATGAAAGTCCATCGATGGTGCCATTGCAACGCTCGCAGGCGCATCAGGCCTCTTCGGCGCCCAACGGTGGGTTTTGCGCGAGCTCCATTGTGTGCGGCGGAAGCTTTTCAGGTGGCTGGATTGCAGCAGGACGAGCCTCGGGCCATGTGTCTGTGTTGGATGCACGAACAGGCGGATCTTTGGCACATTGGAAGGCCCACGAGGGCGGAGTTGTTTCACTTCAGGCTTTGAGTCTGGTGCAGCCTGTGGTTCAGACCGACGAACTTGTGCACGAAGCGGCGGCGTACCAGCTACTATCAATAAGCGCCGAAGGCTCGGCGCGGGTTTGGGACGTGTCCCGCCAAGGCGGCTTTGAGAATGCTGGCGACGTTCCGTGGAATTCGCAACGTCGACCTGCGTGTCGCATTCGGGTTGTTGGGCTCCCTCGCGCAGCTCGGTTTTCTCGCGTTCTGGCACCTCAAGTGTGGCCAAAGAGACTGACAGGAGGTCTCGCGCAAGGAAGCGCGAGTCAGATGCAGATGCAAATGCAAACCCAATCTCAAGAGCAAGCCCAGGTGGACCCTTTTGGTTTACCAAGACTTTCATCTATGCTTGGCGGCGGAAGTGGTCAGCAGGGCCATCTAGGAGGAAGATCGATGTCACCAAGTCTGGCCGCCGGGTCCCCTCCCTCTATTCGCGAACGGTCTGCTTCTGCAGAGATCGCTACACCAGCGGCTCTCTTTGAGGCTCCAGTCTTGGAAACGAGTCCTAGTACCGCCGAAAGCGGCGTTTCGAGCACGGGTGTGTCTCGAGGCGCGGAAGATGGCACCGTCGCAGAGAGCGCCCCCCTTGCGCAAGACACTCTGGAGGCGGCGTCCAATTTACGACGCAGCGAGAGCGCCGGATTTGGTAACACCGCGAGCGCTCTCGATGATGTGACCGCGCGCTTTACGCGTGTCTCGGGCCCAAACGCAAGCTTGCAAGAGGGTGGTGCTCCGCCAGGACCGCAAGACGCCAAGTCTAGTGTGATGAGCCCTCCCTCACCTTCGCGTGGGATGAACAATCGCCGTGGCGGTCGCGTTTACGTTTCGATTCCACAATGTGACACTGCGAGCATTTGGTCTGAAACCGCTACGCAAGGACGAAGTCCAACGAAGCTTGTTATTGGCGCAGACAACCGCATGTCGGTGGTTACTCTTGAAATGCGGGCAAGGGCGACGGAAGTTACCGCCAAGCCCGTGGTTTTACGAGACTTTAAAGGCGAAGGCATCGGTCGTGGAGCCCTTCGAATCGGCGCGCTTCGCGTGCTTCCAATGCGGGGCCTTGTGCTCGTTGCTGGTGACAATGGATGCATCCATTCGGTAGTTTAAGTGTCTTTCTAGTTTTATACTTATTTCGAAGCTTACATCCCCTTCCAATCTTGTGTTAAAGTTGTCGCACGCGCACTCTCTTGTACTTGTAGCATGGGTTTGGAAAAAATTGATCTATCGCTGTGTGGATCGCGCTTGTTTGTGAAGTTCGAGGATGCGAAGCTCCTCTTGCAGATTGTGTAATTTTGACTTGAGAGCGGTTTCTTCGCGTTGCTCTCGGTCCGCTTGGTCGACAAGGCCTTTCTTGAGACGGATATTGAGGTCACGATAGACGTCAAGCACAGCAACGACGCGAGCAAGACTCTTGACAGCCTCTTCTTTAAGAACGGGGCGTGCGAGGAGTTCGAGATACTTTTTCTTTGCCTGTACTGCGCCCGCTTTCCAGTGCTTTGAGTCGAAAACCTCTTCAAGCGGTACGATCGTTGATTGTTCGAAAGCCTCTCGATGCGACTTTACGCTTTGCTCCCAAACTTTCAAAATCTCCTCGTGTTGAATAAATTCACGGAGTCTTTCGTCGTCCTTGTTCAGGTCAAGGTCGTCTTCGGTCTGACCTTTTTTGGCGGCTTGGTTGTCTTCGTCTTCACTATCACTTTGATTGATTTTGTCATCCTCCATTTGGTCTTCGCGAATCAAAGGGAAGCCAATCGCCTCTTGCTCTTTGACGGCCTGGACGAGAGCCTCTGGCTTGATAGGCAAACCGAGTCTCTTGAGCTCTCGCTTCTTCGCGCGAAGCCACTCTTTCTTTCGGTCTTGATGGTTGCGCTCCTTGACTCCGTCACAGAACTTGCGTAATCGTACTTCATGCTCGGCGTGGAACTCGACGGCAGCTAGCATGGCATATTTGAGCTCCCGGCGCCGCCGTTCGAGGCTTTTGTTTGGCTCGCGCTCTGCGTCAATGTCTTCGGGATCATAGGGGTCCGCATAGACCTGCGCCTTGGCGCGTTTAAAGAAGCCCATGGTACAGGAATCATCCAGCGTCTGACGGAAGCTCCCGGCTCTGCGTCGCGAAAGGCATCGATCAACCGCGGAGACAGACCCTGCTTGGAATCGATCGTGGTGGGTGTTCTTCACTTGCGCACCGACGAAGGTGAATATTTCCGTTGATCGTCGAACTGTGGGATAGCAAGGAGGGATCACTTTGCGTTGGACGCACGACTTGGAGCTTACGGGTATAAGATATCACGATGCGAGCGAGCGATGTGTGTGTAAGGTGTCTGGGAAAGAAACCATCGATATCGGCAACAGGTCTTTCAGATGATTGTAGAAAAATTATAAATAGTTTACTTTGCACTACGCGTTCGTACTTTGTCGTGGCAATTTACGCAAAGGCACCAGAACGCAATCGATTTTCAACAAACAGAAAGGATACGAAATCGCATGAGAGCAATAAATACAAATACTTTTGTTATGCATCAGACACAAGGAACTGATCCACAATCTCACCATCAATCGTCTTGAAATAGCAGTATGCTGGTGCCTCAGCATCGAGTGAGCCGATGGGCAGCTCGCAAAAGAGCGCTCCGAACGGGTATCCTTGGCCGAGACCAGCCTTGGCGTCAACCTCGATGAGCTCAGACGAGGTTGTAGGTCTGCCAGACACTTCAGAGTAGAATATCTTGCCACCCGGATCTGTGTCCGTGAGCATGTGCAGAGGGTGCACTGCTGCGAGGTGGGCTCGGCGTTCAAAGTTCGACTTGCAAGGAACGCTCACGGAGTGACCACCGAGACC
Organism: Schizochytrium sp. CCTCC M209059; assembly: GCA_000818945.1. NCBI lineage: Eukaryota > Bigyra > Thraustochytrida > Thraustochytriidae > Schizochytrium > Schizochytrium sp. CCTCC M209059. The sequence goes on from KN805416.1 coordinate 44,683, forward strand.
AGAAACGATCGCAAAGTTATTTCCAGGGCGCGCATAGAGTAGCGGAAGATCCTCGTCTTCGGTCATGGTGGGCATGTCAAACCCGTAAGGTTGCTTAAAAGACGACATTGTGTGCGTTCGTACGTAGTAGTGCTCGTGGCCTGTGAGAACAACAGCGCCCGCCGCGCGACAGTCGTCATAGGCAGCCTCGAGCTCGCTCGATCCCATTACGTCGGGAGGATCGCGAAAGCCGACCTGCATGAGCGTAAATGGAGCATGCCACATGCAAAAGGTCCAGCGCGTGGCTGGAAAGCTTTCTCGGAGTTTGAGCAGGGCATTGCGCAGAAAAGCACGGTTCTCCTCGAGCGTGTCCATGCGGTCTGAAAGATTAGAGAGCACGAACGAGACACCTTTATAATGACAGGCAAGCTGACTGCGCGAGGGCGTGGCAAAAGGACATACGACGCCATTGGCGCGGAGGATTTCGTCTCGCTTTGCGACATAGTTTTTCCACTGCTCTCCCTCGACAGCATCCGGTTTTCCGCGGCGAGACTTGGGTATTTTCATTTCGTAGTTGCCCGCTGAGAAAAAGTATGGAAACTCTGCTCCGAGAATGGAGGTCATTTGTGTCTGCCAGCGACTCACGTCTCCTGTGTAGTCAATATCCCCGGGGTGCAAGACCATGTCTGCATTTTCGTCATGAATGAGGCGTAGCACGCGCTTCGTGGCCTCATTGATTGCCGAGTCCGCAAAGATAGCTACGCGGGTGACGTTTCTTCGTGTAACGTTTGTGTCGACGACGAGGAGGGGCTCCGGGTACCCGGTGTACATGTTGGATGGGTTACGCAGGTGCTTGGAGAAGGGATCGTCTCGCTGCTGCGCGGCATACATGAGCGCTGCAGTGGCAAAGATAACGCCAACTGTGAGCAAATAGACGCATGCAAGCGCCGAATGATAATGAACCCAGATCATGGCGCGATTGGCCGCGCTGCGCGCTCCCGAGCTGTTTGCCTTGCGCTTGGGGCAGTACTGCTGCTGCTGCTGCTGACGCTGTTGTTGTTGCTGCTGCTGGGAAGGTCCAGCTGTGACGAGGAACTGCTCGCTGTTATCGAGCGCAAAGCCAAAGCTGTTGGGGAGGACGGGCCAGATGGAACCGTCGGAATTCGCGCTGGCGCCTTCCGCGTTCGGTTCCGGAGGCTGTATGAGCGGCGATTCCATGAGCACGGCTTGCTAGAGCAGAGCGTAAGCCGAACAAGGCGTCGAGCTTGAGCGCAGGCGGTCTCCGAGGCCTCGCAGGGGCCCACCCACGCCGTGTCCTCACCAAGAGCGAGCGAGCGGGCGAGCACTAGCGCGGGCGCCGGGCACGAGAGCGTCGCGCGTGCGACGGGCCTGGGCAAGGCCGGCTGGGCTGGGCCGCGGGGTTTGGATTGTACACCTGTCCAAAGGACGACGCACGGCCCCTCGCGCCCGCGCTCTCCGCGCAGACGGGCGGACGGACGGACGGGCGCGCGGGCGCGCGGGCGGGTTGCCTCGCGCGGCGGTGCGCGGCCCAGCGCCGCCGCTCGGCCGGTCGGGAGGGAGGGAGGGAGCGCGCGCCGCTTTGTTCCACTTGCGCCGCCCATTCTCCACTTGTGGCGCGCGTTCTACACTTGCGCCGCGCATTCTCCACTTGCGCTGGCAGCCCGCAAGTGAGCTATACGCCCACCGCGCCGTCGCTTGACCGTTTGGCGGACGGGGCGATTTCGAGATAAGGGACCTAAAGGGAGGGCCGAGGGCAGGTAAAGGGACCTATGGGTGTTCCGCTTGGGCGTTCTTTTCGTGACGCGGGCGCACGCGGGCCGAGGAGGGACCGCGTTCCAAAGCGGGGGAGAGGCTAACGACCGCGAAAGCCCGGCCGAGGCGGCAGAGACCAAACTAACGACGGAGGCCGCGGCTTGGGCGAGAGCCGCACGGGAGCGCGCGCGCGCGCAGCGGGGCCGGCAGCGGACGCGGTCAGGGCGTGCGGCGCGAAGAGACTGGGCTCGTCGGCGTGTTTGTCTTCGTCTGTTCGCCGGTTTGACGTGGACGAGAAGCGGTGAGGCGCGATGGCGTCAGTGAATGTGACGGATATCAAGGTGCTCAACAACCCCGGCGCGTTCACGGACGATTTCAGGTTCGAGGTCACCTTTGAGTGCGTCAAGGAGCTGAGCGCGGACCTTGAATGGCGATTAACCTATGTAGGCTCGCCCGACAGCGAAGACTGTGACCAGGAGCTCGAGTCTGTGCTGGTCGGGCCCGTTCCGCTGGGCGTGAACCGCTTCGAGCTCGTGACGCCGCCGCCGGACCACACAAAAATTCCGCGCGATGACCTTTTGGGCGTCACTGTCTGCCTGCTGGCCTGCTTGTACAAGGACAAAGAGTTTATTCGTGTCGGCTATTATGTGAACAACGAGTACGACGACCCCGATGCTGAGAAACTCAAACCTAGCGAAGATCAGCTCGGCATGGCCATTGACGACAGCGACAACGAGGATGAGGAAGAGGAGGAGGAGGAGGAAGAAGAGGAGGACGAAGAAGAGGAGGACGAAGACGATGATGACGATGATGATGACGACGACGAGGAAGAGGAAGAGGAGGAAGATGATGAAGCGGGCGAAAACACAACCGACGCCACGAAAAAGAAAAAGCAAAAGAAGGCCAAGAAGAAGAGCAAAAAGGCAGAGGATGCTGGTGCAGGCGAGGACGAGGACGCCGCTGCACTAGAAGAAGTTGAAGACGAGGAGAATGACAACGAAAACGACAAGAGTGCGGCAGAAAAATCGAGCGCCAAGGAATCGGGAGACAACCTTCGTGGCTCCAGCTCATCTCGCAACCGCGTCAATGCTCCGGAGGAGGCTCCTGCAGCCAAACGCATCAAACTCGACGGAGACGGCGACGAGACCGAGACCAAACCAGAGAGCAGCGTTAAGGAGACCGCCACTGCGGAAAAGGACGGTGAAGAGAATGACAAGGAGGTTACCACGAAGCCGGAGAGTCTGCAGCTTCCGGCCAAGTTTTCCGTGGATAAGATTAGGCGACATATTCTTGATGACAAGCCGCGTATCACGCGCATCATGATCGACTGGGAATAAACTTTTGACGAGAGGTGCGCGAGTGTTTTTATTTGCATTTGAAAAGCTCTGTCGACGAACTGTCGGGATCGCTTGCTACGTTTGCATACCATCACGCGTCGACGCACGCCGCCAAGTAAAATGAGTTCGCCAGACAAGCAAGTCGTACGACTGCTTCGTGCGGGTTTCTAGCAGATCAGGACGACACCCTTTGCTGGCATGCTTGTCTGTGCCCGGATGGATTCTGATTCGTGGTGCCGCTCTGCCTTTTTTTGTTGTGCACACATTTTTTGTGCGAATGGTTGCATGCTACGTTTACGAATGTGATGTTGCAAGCAAGCAAGTGAGAGAAAATTAATCAATGAAGAAATGATTGTATGAACCAAGTAGGGGAAAAAGGAACTTGAAGCGCCACATGAAATCCAAAAATCTAACAAAAATCATCGTGTTTTTAAAGAGACAAATTTGTTCATTTCATTCACAGTGAGTGTTGCGCAGATGTCGAGATTGCTGCGAGTTGCTTGCTATGCTTGATCGGCAACGAAGCAAGAAAACAAGCGAGCAATGTATTCAATGAATACTCAATGTGCGTTTGTTCTCACAGCGCTCTCTTGTTCAGATTCCTGACTCAAAGCGTTTTCCTCTGCTCAGTCGACAACCGTGCACGAAAGCGGAAGAAAGAGAAACTCGGATCAGTTCATCATAAATTTGCTCATTCACAGTGTTGCGCAGATCTCAATGATGTCGCAATCTGCTGCTTAGCGCGCGACTGCGCTACCAGAGGTGTTACGGGTGGCGACGCGGCCAAAGCCGAAGTCGAGGCTGACAGCGACGAGGTTGAAGATGCAAGTGACGCCGGCGTCGATGACGCAGGCTCGCACGCACAAAGGCCATGATGCGTGACACAATAGGAAATACACATATCCGGAATGGCCGGTGAGAAAAGTACAGAGAGCGTACGACGAGACGGACTTGGGCGCGAGAGCATGATGCGCGTGTTGACACAATTTGACCACGTAAGACCCAAGGCTGCGTGAAGATCCCGCGAGCCCGCAGATACCTGATTGACCACCACGATACAGCACGAGTAGATGTCGCTGAGTTCTTTGAGCCGTCTTGCAATGCGAAGAAACCACTGACTTCGCTGCAATAAACTCTCCCTACTTGATCCGCCTCTTGCGATCGTGTCACCGCCAAGCCGGAGTACTGCAGCGAGAGAGTCGACCACCACGAGCCGCACGGGGCCACGCCCCCGCTTGTCTTCCGCGAGACTTGCCTTTGCTAAGAGTTGAGGCAAACCTTCCTCTAACGTTTGCGAGAGGCGTTCCTGATCATGAATCTCCTTGACAAGAACTCGGTCGAAAACGTGCTCCTCGCGCACCGTTTGCCCTTGGACGCCCCATGATGCGGCGCAGCTTGCGCCAGGCGTGCGATAACTTGCGAGAATGCCGCGAAGACGCGCTGTCGGGGCGCGTCCTTCTGTGCAAATGTACACGCTGCGACCCGCAAGTTGTCCTTCTCGTTTGAGCAAGGCGCTCGCGAGGAGGCGAAGCACGAGCTGCGTCTTGCCGCAGCCCGCCTCGCCGCAGACTTCGGTGATGCCCGTGGGCAGCAGGCCGCCCCCAAGCGCAGCGTCGAGCGCTGCGCACCCGGTCGGAACCCGTTCCGCGGTCCCCGCCGCTGCTTTTGCCCGCGTCCATAGCTCGAGCGCCGTTCGAGGTCGAGGACACGCAGGTCCTCGCGGCCGCGGTCGACGTCCTGCGCCGCGCTCGCCGCCTTTCGCCGCGTCCTGAGCGCCGCGGAGTCGGCGTCGGTGTTCCGCATCGCGCGCCGTGGCCGCCATGCCCCGCGCCGCCAAGGGGTCTTGCTGCTTTCTCGGGCCTCAGGGCGCGCCGCCGGCCCCGGCGACGCAGCGGCGAGCGAGCGCGGGCGCAGACGAGGCCGACGTCGCAGGCGAAGGCGCCAGCGCCAGGCAGACTGGTCCTCCGCGCGCGTCCTCCGTCTCGAGATCGAATTCGGGTATGGATGGATGAACGATTGGAGGACTCGCCGCGACGAGAGCCCCGATGGGAAAAACCGCGCGCGTTGAAGACCCTCTTCATACGCAGGCGTGCGCGCGGAGCGGAGGAGAGGGCCACGCGTCCGCAGCGGCGCCTGCAGCTGTCGTTGAAGAGGTCGAGCCGCGCAGCTGGCGAAGCGAAAGCTGGACGCCAAGGAACCACTCGCCTCAAGTTCAAGTTGGCTGGTTTGTTTAGTAGGGGCCCATCATGCGGAACCCAGCCGAGCCTGAGACCGCAAGTGCGGCCAGCATAACTTGTGGAGGAAGCGATGTGCCAGCATCGACGTTTTCATTATTGTTGTTTCTGCATACAGTCCATCTTGTTGTTTCTTCCTTGTCCGCGCTCGCAATGATGCTCGACACGCGTAATCATTTTCCATCTTTGGTCGTCTTTGGATGAGAAATCTCGATGCCGGGTCAGGAGAATGTCAAGAAGACTAAACCTGCCGTCCACCGCAAGCAACCCTCCTCCACCATGAACATAGGGATCTCTTTATAGGCCTTAGGCCAAGCCATCATTTGTTGCTCCCAAGGTATCACTCGTGCCACAAATTTGTCGGGCTGTCTGTAAATCCTAAATAGCTAGCTAGCTAGCTAATTACAACTGGCTAGGCGGGGGCGCGGGCCGTCAGTGTCGAATCCATCAAGTACAGTCAACCACTGCCGGCGCCAACTCAGATGCGAGAAATAGGCTGCGAACTTGGCTTGGAACTCGGAAGTTGGGAAAAAAAGTGTCTCCAACGGATAGCTTGCTTGCGCAGTACTTGGTTCTCTTTTCACATTGAGAGCGCGACGGGTCGACCGGCCAGAGCGAGCGCGTGCGCGTGAGCGCGAGTGGCGCGACGTGCAGTCGCGTTCTTTGTCGCGCACGCGGGGCGTGCGTGGGGTGGCCGGGAGCCGCAGCTCGTCTCTCCCACGACCGCGCGGCGGCAGAGCCGAGGCCGGCCGCCGCCGCCGTCATGAGGCCTGGCACCGCCCCGAGCGGAGGGTCTCGAGGTTCAATGGAGGCCTCCATGCTGGCGCTCCTCGATACCCTGCAGACGGACGAGGAGCGCGCGCGTCCAAAAAGCTCGGCGGCGAAGACGCGCGGGGGGAAACAGGGCAAGAGCGCTGGCAAGACAAAGACAAAGATCACCGCCAAGAGCGTCGGCAAGACGCACCACCACCATGATGGCAACGATTTCGTGCAAAAAGGGTCTTCTCAGCTACAGCATGGCCGCGCCAGCACGGCCAAGGCGCGCAAACGTCGCGACAAGCGAAAGGAGAAGCGCGAGCGGGACTTTGCACAGATGATGCTCATAAATCCTCAGCAACTGGCCATCATGATGGGCGCCATGGGCGGTGCCTCGATGGTGCGAAAGGGCGGCAGAGCCAAGGATGCCAGCACAAGTAGCGGGAAAAGACTCGCAAAACCTGGCGACGGGCCCGGTTTACCTGGTGGTGTAGGGTCTCCTGCCGCCAATGGTGCCGAACGGAAGGAGGTCGGGGCTGCGCGCAATGGCAAGCCCGGCATCCCAGGCGCGGACACACCAAAGGATTTAGCAGAAAAGCAGGCCAACGTTGACAAGCTTGCCTCAAAAGCAGACTTGCTGGAGGTCAAGCTCATCAAGCACACACGCGCAATTGAGAGCGTTCGCAGGCAGATGGTCGAGGAAAAGAGAAAACGACGCGAAATGGGCGGCGTCAAGGCTTATCGCATGATTCAGAACCAAAAGGCCAAACAGCAGCAGATTCTCGAAAACAGACTCAACAAACTCAACATGCGATCCAGTGAGCTCGAAGCAAGGAACGGTGATGTTGTGCGAGCGATCAACGCGCGAAGACTCGAACGTCAAACCTTTGAGCGCAGCTATAAAAAACTCAAACGGGCTTTTCGCGCCAAGCAGCGCGAGATGGCGGCCATGCTGGCGCAAAGCAACGTCGCCTATGAGGGCAGGCAAGAGGCCCTCAAGCAGCTGCAGGATGCCACAGATCGTGCTCAGCTCGAAGAGGAAGCTTTTGCTCGAGAGTATGCAGAGCTTGGCTCTGTGGTTCAAGAGCAGGCGCAGATTAAGTCGTACGTCCAGCAAACAGCCATTAAGCGCAAAGAAAAGCAGCTCGCTGAGCGCATTGCTGCAGGCAATCTCGATGCCGAAGAGGAGGCCATGCTCAAGAGCAAGCTTTCCACGCTCAGCCGCGAGCTTAAAAAGCAAGTCGAAAACATTAGTGTCTCGAATGAGAGTATTCAATCCTACGAGGAGGCCTTTGAAAAGTTGTACGCCTCGACTGGGATTCGCGACATGAACGCCATTGTCGAACAATTTGTCCGCAATGAGGACAGTAATTTTGCATTATACAATCATGTACAACAAATCACGCGCGATATCGAGCGCGACGAGGATCAGCTGCGTCGCATCAATGGCGAAATGGAAAAGTACAAAAAGGAGCTCAGTCAAAACGAGGGCCATCGTGAGCGCATCGTGGCCGATTTGGAGCAGCGCCTCGAGCGCTATCTTGCGCAGATATCCTCGCTTTCGGAACAAATTGTTGACAACGAGCAGAGTCTTGAGGCCATTTGCCAAGCCACCGAAAATCTCTTTTTCCGCATCGGATGTCCAGAGATGCGCGGACTGGAGCAGTTTCGCGCTCCCGAAATTGTCGGCGTGCCCATGGAGAGTACAACGTCGCTCGTTCCCCGCGACGCGAATAGCGTGGCAGCTGCGAGATTGAGCATGTCGTCGCCGACGCGTTCGCGGAGTATCGCGCGCAAGGTCAATCACTCGAGCACCTCTTCCTCTGCGGGCTCGCCTCCACTAGGACCTGGATCAAGGACCTCGTCTGTCTCGTCTTTCAAATTTCCATTATCGCCGTCCGCCCCGGATGCAGGCTCGGACCAGCCGCGACACTCTACAATGCAAAGTGAGCTTTCAACTCCAGCAGGAGCGGGGGCCGCTGCCGTCGTGGCCACCAAGGCTGCAAAGAAGGAATTGAACGGCTTGCAACAAAAAGATGGCGATACTGCACTCATTTTGCGTCTTGGAAACAAGGTCACGGAAGCCAATATCATGGTTTATCTCGGAACAATCGAGCAGCGAACGACCGAGATTATGCAACTTTACCGCAAGTTCTGCATCAAGGCACAGCCGACGTTCAAGGGTGCCGAAAGGCTATCTATTTCTGGCGTTGTTGTTCCTGCGTTGCCGCGCAGTACGCTCAAGCTCGATGTCCAGGTACCTTCATGCAAGCGCGTGAAAAATCGCCAAGACCGTCAAGTCCACATGGGCGAAGTCGGTTCCAGAAGTATCTTGGACCGTGCAACTAATGTCGATGAGGACGATGACGACGACGACGACATTGATGATGAGCGACCCTTTTCCTCTGAGCAGCTGCGAGAAATGACAGTTCGCGAGAATCTTCCCGTCGAACCAGCCTTCTAGCTAGGTGAGTATTATGTCTTTGGTTTTCAGTCTTTTTTCCCATCTTTTACAGCGACGACTTCGACTCAGCAGACTTGTATAGGCCAATCAATCATTTATGGCGCATTTTTGAGTCGTCCATTCGCGGTATTGATCGGTGTAAACTGGAAAAGGAAGAAGAGGTAGCCCATTCTCCTTTGCAACGCGGCTTGGCCCTCCTCCTCCTCTCGGCGTGTCGCTTCGAGCGCGTGCGGAGAACATTCGCATGCCCCCCCTCTTCTCCTTCCTTGTCGCGCGTGAGTCGCTGTTGTCGCTGTTGCTGGTCGCTGTCACATCGAAGCTGCTGGCCACGAAAACCGTCCAACAAGTGGGTGTCTTTTCTTTTGTTGGAATACTTCGCATGTGTCATCAAGTTGAGATGAAGAAATGATTTTTACTTGTCAACAGTACACGCGTTCACATCGTGTGAAAGAAGAAAAGAATTGGTTAACTATTCTTTATGCTCGGCATCCGTCGCGCAATGGTTGCTGGACCCACTCGAAGTATTGTTTAGAGCTGCTGATGGTGACATGTCTGCAGCGGAAGGATCGTCACCCGCAAGCAATTCCGAAGCATCCTTTGCTTCGGTGGCGCCCGTCGAGGCATTTGCACCGGACTTGGAATTTGTGCTGGCAAGAGCAGCACTGGCAGCACCACTGGGATCCTCCTCAGATTGGACAATTTTGAGAAAATCTTCGTCAAGTTTTTGCAAAAGAGCCGTCATTTCGGCCTGGGCTTCATCTTCGTTGCTTCCCTGGGCGGCCTGCTGGCTGGCCTGCTGAGCGATCTTTTGCTGTTTACGCGCAAGGTCACGCGATCGTACCTCGAGGTTCTTTTCACGCTTCGTCTCGCGCTCGAGCATGCCGGAAATAGCGACCTTCTCGTTCGACTGCTGAACAGCGAGAGAATCGCACACTTGCAAGAGAGAAACGGTGCCGTTGCGGTCGCCCACACCCATGAGCTTGCCTTGCGCGTGCACGGAAATGGACGAAAGCGGCGCATCGCTGACTTTGTGGCTGTAGGCGACCTCGTTTTGCCGGTAAAAGTAGTCCCAAAAGTCGACGACACCGTCCTCGCGCGTGACGTAAAAGACGCCAGGGCGCGTTGGGCTCCAGCAGCCGCCCGTGAGGTACGCCGGATGGTACTTTGTAGTGAGAATGGGCGTCTTGAGGTCCTCCATCCAAATACGCGCCGTCCAATCGCCAACAGTGAGGAAAAACTTGGAATGCACAGGGTTCCGCTGGATGGAGTAGATTGGGCCATGGTGGCGACCGGCCATGGTGTCATAGACCGTAATGCCGTTGTTGACTTTTTTGTTGCGCAGATTGACAGACATGACTACGCCCTGTTCCGTGCCCACAAGATACTTGGAGGGGCCGGCTTCTTGATTGTACTCCATCGATGTGGCGCCAAGAGTTGTGTTGGGCATATGAGGATGCTTGCCGGTGTCAAGTTCGATGCGTTCGAGCGGCTCGCGAAGACGGCGTGTGTCCCACCATAGCATGGTACCATCACTTGAACAGCTGGCGCACAGATTCCCGGTCTTGGACGAGGTCCAAAAGACGTCATAGACGGGGTCATGGTGCGAGTTTTCAATCACGGAAGTCTCACAAGGTTTGGAGCCGCCCTTGCGAGAGTCAAAAAAGGTAATGAGTCCATTGTACGATCCACCAACGAGCTGCTCGGGCTGTTTGGGATTGTAACGCAAACAGCAGAGAGGCGAGCTGGGCAAAAGCTCCATCTCGGGTGTATTGGGGTTTGTCACGTCCCAAATGTAGCTCTGCATCGGCAGCGCAGCGGCGTCTCCGAGGAAACGGGGGTCTTGGAATCGAAGCACACTGTACGTGACGGCAAGTCTGTTGCTGTCGGGCTGCCAATCGATGCTGGAGGCCGTTCGACGCACTTCGCTTGGGTCGCGAAACACAGCCAAGCCCTTGGCTGAGGGTGGCTCGCTGCTGTGGTCGATCCAGGTTCCCTCAAAGTACTCTTCGTAGATATCAATGGTGTTGTTTTGCATGGCGGCGCGCTCAATGACAGGCCCGAGGTCCTTGACAGTCTGTCGAAAGTCCTCGGTCTTTTCTACTTTTTTACGGTAACGCATCACGTCGGCTTTCTCGGTAGGATCAATGTCTTTGGGCCAGCCTCCCTCGCGATGCGTCATGTTCATGGTCTGACTTTTGGACACAAGTGTCGAGACGGCACTCAAGCTCGTCTCGCACGTGGTATCGAGCTCGATACTGCATGGGTTTTCTTCAACAAAGTTCTCCTCGGAGGGCCGGTCGCTGCCAAAGTACTCGAGCTCGTTCACGTACGTTTCGCGAAGGTAGCTCGTATCCCTGCCGAACTTCTTTCGCACGTCCACGACGGAGGACTCCATCTTCGAAGCAGCGGCGGCGAAGCAGCGGCGGCGAAGGCGGTGACGAAGGCAGCGGCGAAGGCGGCGCTTGTGCTGCTGCTGCTGCTGCTGTTTCTGTTTCTGTTACTCCTTTTCGCGCTTGCAACCGCGGCAGAAAATGCAGAAGAGGCAGCGGCAGATGGTGTCGATACGCACGCAGTGCGCGACGAGTCAAGGGACAGGGTTTCCGAGGTGGGTGTGGACGGTCTCGTCCTGGGCATGCGTCGGCGCGCGAGCTCCTTGCGGCACCACGGAGACCGTTTGTTCGTGTGTCTGTCTGCAGGTGGGCTCCGTTGCCTCGACGTCGCGTCTACGGTCAATTAACATCTACATAGGGAAAACGGTAGGACATTAACGTCCCACAACGGCACTCTTGTTCCTTTCTTGGTGAAAGCAGAGCAAGGCCAGGTAGAATAGAGCAGAGCAGAGCAGTCCAGTGCAGCGCAGTGCAGACTAGAGCAGTGCGCAAAGGGGCGGTCGCTCGCAAAAGAATACGCAAAGGTGTCTGCGTTGATTCGACCTGATGAGCCAGCCAAGCGTATCAACGGCGACGGCGCCAGGTTCGGCGACGGCGGTAAAGGACGTTCTCATGCAGCGGATTGGGTTCTATCCGACGCACCCAGTAGCGTGGATGTATGCAGCTCGAGGACTTTACAAGCTCGGGGACTATCAGCTCTGTATCGAAGCGCTCTCGCACTGTCTGCGAAATCCCAAAACCCTCAAGGAGGCCCAGCATTTGCTCGGATTTTCACTCATGCACATGAACCAGCCGGAGGCTGCAGCGGCGGCTTTTGGCAAGTCTGTTAAGATGGGAAATGAAACGGACTGGCAACCGCTCATCGAGCTTCATCTCGAACATCCAAATCTTGGCCAAAGATGATGACTGGTTTTGTGGCACCAAACCTTGTTATTTTGGCAAAAACAAAAACTGATGCATACTGGCGTGCAATTCGCTGGATTTTCTTTATCAGCATGCAAAACGCCTTGATGACAAAAAAAAAAGGAATTTGAACCGAAAATGACTCTTTCCGAAATGCCCGAGATCGGAGCTGAGACAAATACATGAACCGCGAGTCCAAAAGGAACAAGTCTCCTGAGCGAGAATTGCGTAACGTTCACATTGCTCTTTTGGGGCGGCTTTCCTCGACCGATGCAGAAAGAGCTTGTTTGCTACTTTGCAGCATTGAGCATGTCTAAATTTTGAACGACCTTTTCGTCCGACATAACGACGCTAGCTAGCATGTGCCATTCCGTGTGGAGGGCAAAAGTACTCGTTGAAGAGAAGTCGACCAAGGGGGAGCTGCTTCGCAAGGTCGTTCGTCTTTGTTTACTTTGTGGTTTCCAAAAAAACTAACCAAATGGATCCTGCAGTGGGTTACTTCGCGGGCCTGGTCTGCTTCGACATGGATTTTTTCCAGCCAAGCTCAGCAAGTTGGACGACTTTCCTCTCACGACACATTCTCTTCAACTTTCACTGCAAAAGCACGACGTTGAAATCGAGTTCTGACCACGTAAGAGATGGACTAAATAAGGCTGTCTTTTCTTTTTTCTTACTTACACGCGATATACAATTCTTACAGTATGGGCGCAACTGTCTCGGCCTGATGGGCCGCCGCTGCGCGCGCTTCTTTCTTTGCGAGAGAAGACGTGAGCCACGCCTGGTAAGAGACGAGATAATGGTCCGATACCTCAAAAATATTAAAAGCCAGCCTGGGCTCGTCGCGTTCCATGGGATAACCGCAATCGCGGCAGTACATGCGACCAAAGTGCTTATAGGCTAGCCAGGCAGGAGGAGTGCTAGGCACAGGATCTTCCTCATTGATGAGACGGATCTGCGTGAACTTGTTATGAACGGCATCGCTCAGCGTACTTTCGAGCACACGCGGGCTGCCAAAGGTCACGAGTGCAAGGCGGGGAGCGGGGACAATCTCGTCGAGAAAGAGCACCGCTGCGGCTGTTTGGGCGATCGCTCCTCCGCGGGAGTGGCCAACAACGACAACGTTATCGCGCGCGAGATCGCACTTTTTCCGCATCTGGCGGAGCATTTCGAAGCGAAGCTGGTTAAAGGATTCAATAAAGCCGCGCATTCCGATGCCGGCCGACCTCCAGGACTGGCACTTGTCTTCGGGGAGCTTGACCTGACCGCCGACGCGGCAGCGAAGACCCGCGATGGATCCTTTAATGAAAGACATGTTGTTGACCCAGTCGTGGAGACTATCTGATCCAAGCACCTTGATGAAACACTTGCCATTAGCGCGAGTGACGGCCATGACGTCGTCGTTGGCGGCAAAGGCGTCAGTAAAGTCGTCCATTTGTTCCGCCGCGGTCGCGACGAGTTCGTGATCAAAGTCAGGCTCGCTCGCGAGATTCGCCGCGGCGCCATGCACGAGCGCGAAGACTACCAACACGGCCGTCGCCGCGGCACGTTCCCAGGTGCGAGCGCGCATCGCGTCTTTTTCTGGGCTTCTGAGGCTCGAGCTGAGTTGAGCCAGGCCTCACGAGCACCGATGAAGTCCAAGCTTCGCCTCGAGCGTGAGTGAGCCTATCGAGCGCACGCGCGTACCGCGTCGGTCGAGAGCGGGCGAGGCAAGGCGAAGGGCGGCTCGACGGCGGCTCGACGGCGGCTTCGCGCTCGGTGCCGCGCACTGGAGAACACGAAGAAGATGAAGAATTGTCTGCCTTTAGGTACTGGCGTGCTTATACTTATTTGCTTGCTTGCTTGCACAAAGAAACAAAGAAAGAAAGAAAGAAAGAAAGAAAGAAAGAAAGAAAGAAAGAAAGAAAACAAGACAAGACAAGACAAGACAAGACAAGACAAGACAAGACAAGACAAGACAAGACAAGACAAGACAAAAAGAGGTGGTTTACAAAGCGTTACGAAAACGCTTTAGAAACGTCATTTAAAAAAATATTTTTCTTGACAGAAGCCGTGTCGCCGGAGTCGCGAGGGAGCGGAGCGGAGCGAGGTTCAATCACTAGCAAAAAGACATTTGCCGCGAGCAGGTTGGGCGGAGATAGCGGTCCGAGACCCGTCTTGTGGCTACGTGTTCTGGACTCGTAGCGACAGACTTTACGTTGCCAAGGCGCTGGTGGTCGTCGTGGTTGCGCTGTCGAGCACGAAAAGATCACCATGACAGACCGCACGCTTAAAACGAGCGAGGTCGACGTGGGCCAGCTGGTACGTGTAGTGGTTACCTCCGAGGATGGTAGTGGAAAGCAGGCAGAACAACAACGCACAGGAATGGTTACTTTGGTCCACGAAGAGGAAGCGGACAGCGAAGGCTCTTTCGCAGTCGATGTTGAATTTGACGATCCAAGCAAGATCGCGCTAGCGCCCGCCACCAAAGATAACCATGTCAATATGGAGCGCCTTGAGCTAGAGCGTGTCCCGATTGAAAAGCTTCGTCGTCTTGAGGCATGGGAACATGACGAAGCGGCACAAGATGCTGAGGACGCAGAAAAGCTTGTTCGACGTGCCCAATTCCTTGCTGGAAGGCTACGAGACTTCCGCAGCGCGAGAGCGCAGCTGGTAAGAGTTCTTCGGCAATTGGCAGCAGCTCCGTCTGCCGGTAGCATCGCCGTGGTGTTTGACCCGAACTTTAATGATCGGGGGACCCTCGCAGCAACGCGAGTCGGAATGGTCGCCACAATCGAGGACGACGTTGTTGAAATGATGGGAAACGACGACGACACGGAGGACTTTACTGCTTCAAGAAATCATGTCATTTGTGTTCCGAACGCAGCCGAGGAGGCTGATCGATTTGCAACGCTTGCCGTAACTGCTGCAAAGTATGCATTGCAACAAACGCCGGAGGCATCTGCGGAAGCGGTATGTCTGTGCGCTGTCGCACTTCAGATTCTACATTCTCTCAAGACCAATGACGGTAACTTTGAGGGCGTTGTCCCGGAGATCTCGTCGCTCCCAGGACGTCTTGTCGACGCTCTACTGCTCAAGACCCGGGCTCATATTGTGCAAAACAAGCTCACGGCAGCCGCCGTGGATGTAAAGGCGGCCATTCAGCGCGACCCTGGACACCAGCAGGCGCGACAGCTGGTGGCCATTATCAAACAGCGCCGTGTCGTGGCGCAGAAGCAGGATCGCGCGCTAGCCAAGAGTATTTCTACTTGGGTGCGAGACGCCGTCTTGGAAAAGGACGAGAGCACGACTACAGCCTCATCTTCGCCTTCGCCTTCGACTTCACGTTCGCAAGTGAACCCGTCGCAGTCTGCAGGTGCTACCTCCAACGAAGCTCCAGCGTCTGGAGCAGATGATTCTGGGCAGGACGGGGGATGGGTGTCCTGGGCGCGAGATCGCTTTCTGTGACGGATCGATCAGCTATTGTTCATTCTACCTATAGTCATTCTCTTCTATTCTATTCATTCATCACATTCATTCTTCTCGTGTTGACAGTGACTCTGTTATCAATTCTTGAGCAGCGGCCAGTGTGGCGAGCGTGTTGCCCGGGCCGGTGATTGTATAGTATACACCACTACTCGACTAGGCCTAGCCTACTACATACGTACCACGTACACGCCTGTCCAAAAAGAAATCCAGTCACACGTGCTCGCGCGTGTGTGCATTAGGACTCCATCTGTACCCCCTGGTACGTAGATCCGGTCCGAATCTCAAGCATCAATCCCGCGGTGTCCAAGGGGCAGTAAGGGAGTAAATAGGCGCGGAGCGTGTGCGTTTCCTCTTTCGTTTTCCCCCGATCTGTGCCGCCGCTTCTGCGCCCTCGGCACATCCCCCAGAACCACGACTCCCTCCGCGCACGGTGCAGCAGCAACGCAGCAGCAGCAGCAGCGGCCGAGCCCCCCCTCCCGCGCGACGCGCGCCCCCTGCCGATCCCGCGCGGCTTCGCCCCGGCCTCGCGCGAGCCGGAGAAGGCCAGAGGCGGAAACCCGGTCGAGATCGGGCTCCGAGTTCGAGCGCGCAAAACCAGCGCGTGCCCCTCCCTCGCCGGGCGTACCTCCGCGCGCACGCCCGCACGCACGCGCCCGCCCGCTCGCTCGCTCGCTCGCTCGCTCGGGCAGGCGAGAAGGCGGCGAGCGCGCGGCGGGAAGCGGACGCGGCGCCGCCGGCGAGAGGGCGTCGCGGGTTCTAGCTCGCCCGTGCTTGCTTTCCCTCGCTCGGCCGCGTATCTATCTCTCTATCTGGGCGTCCGTCTATTTCTCTCTCTCTCTGTCTCTCTCGCATCCGGGTCGTCCGTCTCGTCTCCCTCTTTCGAATTTCAAATCGCGGCGCGGAGCCAAGGCAAACAAACGTGCAACGCGACGCGACGCGACGCGACGCGACGCGACGCGACGCGCGCGCGGACGAGCGGGCGCGAGGCAGCCAGCCTGCGCGACGCAGCGGCGGAGCTCGAGCTGGAGCGCGCGCGCGCGCGAGCGAGCGAGATCCAGGCGGAAGGCGCTGATTGCGTGCACCGGGGTGAGCGAGTGCGGTAGAGCGCAGAGGATCTCGAGGAGAGCTAGCTAGCTAGCTAGGTAGAGCGAGCGAGCGACGAAGCGCGCGGCACCATGGGCGCCGGCGACCCGAACCAGGTGAGGTCCATCGTGACCTCACTGAAGCAGTACTCCTCGTTTGGCCAGATGGCCAAGTACAACTGCTCGTGTCTCATGAGCCACATCCTGCCGCCCAACCCGGGCTGGCGCGAAAATGTACAGGCCTGCGTCGAGGCCGGCGGCCTCGAGGCGCTCCTCGCGCTTTTGCAAAAACACCCCAAGGACCTGGAGATGCTCAGGGGCGCCACCAACGGCCTGGGCGGTCTCACGACGAGCCCGGAAAACGCCGGCAAGCTCGCCAAAGCAGGAGGTGTCGAGGCCGCGCTCAGGGCCATGCTTGGCATGGAGGACGCCGTCGACAATATCGAGGCCGACGAGGTGGCCAACGCAGGATCCGAACTCCTCGAGAGGATGGCCCGCTTCAATCCGGAGGCCATCATCGACTCCAAAGGCAGCATCGAAGCCGTCCTCGACGGCCTTCAGCACACAAAATCCGACCGCGTCAAGGCTGCCTGCGCGACCGTCGCGGACC
Organism: Schizochytrium sp. CCTCC M209059; assembly: GCA_000818945.1. NCBI lineage: Eukaryota > Bigyra > Thraustochytrida > Thraustochytriidae > Schizochytrium > Schizochytrium sp. CCTCC M209059. The sequence continues at coordinate 61,676 of KN805416.1, forward strand.
GCGTCGGCATGTCGGACCGCGGCCACAAGGCGCTTTTGGACAAGGGCGCCGTTGAGGCCATTGTCAGCGCCATCGCCCCGGGCGTCGAGACCACCGAGGAAGTGCTCAAACCCACCTTCCGGCTGCTCGAGCGATTCGCGCAAGACCCGGACGTTCTCGCGTCCATGAAGGAGATGGGCCTCGTCGAGGCCCTCGTCCTGCAGCTCGAGGCACACTCGTCCAACGAGGGCCTCCTCCGCTCGGGCGGTCGTCTCCTGGCCAAGGTTGCCGGCGAGGACCTCGAGGCCGCCATCGAGCGCCTCCGTCGCGGTGGCCTCACCGAAGAGGCGCGCGAATTCACCACGGCATTGCTCGCCAATCTCGCGCTTTCCCCCGAAAACGTCGAGCGCATTATTGCCAGCGACGGTGTGGCCGTGCTCATTAGCAACTTTTCGCAGTTCAGCCCCAAGAGCCAGGTCGCTGCTGCTCGCGCGCTTGGCCGTCTCGCGCACACGAGCAAGGAGCACGCCACTGAGATCATCGCCAAGGGTGGCGTCGAGGTCATGGTGGAGGCCATGCGCTCCGAGCCAGACAACGAGGAGCTCGTGTCCTCGTGCACGCAGGCCATCTCCAACCTGGCTACCTCGGGCCAGGAAAATGCCGCCGCGGTCGATGCCAAGGGCGGTCTCCGCGCCGTCTTTGACTCGCTCCATCAGAGCCCTGGCTCTGAGACCAACAGCCAGGCCGCGCTCACCATGACGAGCCAACTCGCCTCCATCGGCTTTGATGTCAACAAGCTCGTGCACATGGGTGCTGTCGAGAGCATTCTCACTGCCATGAGCGCCAACTTAAACAGCGCGGATGTCCAGCGTTCCGGCTTCCGCAGTCTCACTGCTCTCATGAAGGCCGAGGGCACGACTTCCTCAAAGAAGGGCGGCATCAAGAGCGCTGCGCTTGCCATCGTTTCGTTCAAGGGTGGCCTCTCCGTCTTGGTCAACAGCCTCGAGCTGCACCGTTCTCGCGACCTCGTTGTCGTCCCGGCCATTGAGACCATTGCCACTCTTGTCGCAATGGAAAAGTCGGCCGCCGATCGCCTTTCCAAATCGAACGCGGTCGAGTCCGTTGTTTCGGCCGTGTTCACCCAGGTTCTCGCCTCGGCTCTTGGCAGTGTGCAGGCCACGGGCGCCATTTCGCGCATCTTTGAGACCCACGTGCGCCAGATTCTGGCGGCCCTCGTGTCCAAGCGCGATGCTGCTGGCCAAGTTAAGGCCGTCAGCACCGAGACCTCGGGCGTGGTGGCCGGCAAGCAAGCAAGTGCCGAGCAACTCGAGACGGCCCTCATGTCCGTGACCATCTTTGCCTGGGAACCTTCTCTTGCCAAGCAAATGGGTCAGGCCTCGCTTGGGTCCACGCTTGTGGCGAGCCTCAAGACGCTTTCGAACAACAACAGTCTGCCCATGCAGAATCAGCTCATGGCTGATTTTGCCCTTGCGGCGGCCTCGTTCACGCGCGCTGGCTCCGAGCACGTCGCCGCTCTCGACTCGGCCGGCCTCTCGCGCGTCCTCATTGACACCGTCAAGAAACACGCCAAGGCCATTGAAAGCACAATCTGCTGCATGCGCGGCCTTCGTGCCTTTGCGTTCAGTACCATGCTGCGCGAGAAGCTCGCGGGAGAGGGTGTCATCGAGGTTGGTGTTGGCGCCATGCGCGCCAACGCCGAGCTGCCCAATGTGTCTTTGGCGGCCCTCGACCTCTTCCTCACGCTTTCCAGCTCGGACAACTTGTGCCGCGATGTGGCCTTCAAGGGCGCCACACGCCAGGGTATCAAGATGATCCAGGACAACTCGTCGTCCGAGGAGTTTGAGCGCCCCACGGAGCGCGCGCTCATGGTCATGGAGCGTGTTGCGGGCAGTGGCTCTGGCACGGATGAGATTCGCAGTAATCTCGTCAAGCAGGGCGCCGTCGACGCCACTACGCGAGCCATGGACAGCTACCCGTGGTCCGAGGTAATTGAGAGCATTGGCTCGCGTCTGCTCAGCCGTCTTCTCGATGCAGGTAGCATTGAGGCCGAAATTGACAAGATGGAGCACCTCGTCGGCGAGCTGCAAAAGGCGTCTCGCCCCGACACGGTCCTGCCCAAGTTGGCGCGCTCCATGGCCACTGTCGGTGCCTTGGCGCTTTCGCCCAACAACACGGCCGTTATGATCCGTAAGAATGCTGCTGGAATCGTGATTGAAGCGCTCAACACCATTGCCGGACTTGCGCTGACAAAGGAGCGTGAATTTGCCCGCCGCGCTGGTTTCCGTGCCCTCGGCCAGATCGCCGCCTCGTGTGGCCCGCTCGACGCCAGCCTTGGCGCCGAACGTCTCATCATGAACGCGCTCTCTGCCTCCGAGTCCAAGGTGACTTTGATCGAAAAGATTGGCGCCCTCAACTGTGTCAAGAGCATGGCGACGCTGGAACCCACGGCCAACTCGCTCGTACGCGCCGGTGTCGTGGATCTTATTGTCAAGCTTATTCACGAGAACTCAAATGACGAAGCGCTCGTCACCGCCGCATTTGGCGCGTTGTCTTCCTTGGCGCAGCACAGGTCCGGCGCGGACAATTGCACACGTTTGGGAGTCAATGCGCTTGTTCTCAAGCTCATGCGGAATTTTCAGGACGCGTGCTCTTCCCGCTTCTCGGAGGAAGGCTTTATGCTGCTCGCAAACCTCGCCCTTGTTGACTCTAACATTAACGAGCAGCTCGAGGGTGGCATCATCGACCTTGTCACGTCCACGCTGGACCATCATTGCGACGACCCAGCCTCGCCCGAACCCCGCGTTCTCACCGCGGCCGTCTCGGTGCTCCAGCGTCTCTGCGTCTCGGAAGCAACCATTCGCAGCATCGTGCGCAAGGGTGCAATCTCCAAGATCATCAAGATTGCGTCCTCGAGTACCGTGTACCAGAGCGACCCCGAGTGCATGGAAGCCGTCATCTTTCTCATCGAAACGTGCGCCATGGTCAAGGAGACGCACGAGACGCTTGCCAAGGCGGGTGCGGTGGATTTGATCATGTCTGCGATGCACCAAAACGCGACCAACGAGAATGTTGCTGTGGTCGGCGCCAAGGCTCTGCAGTCTCTTCTCGGAGCCAGCAGCGACACTGTGCGTGTTCTTGTGCAGGACATTAACCGGTTGGCGGCACAGCTCAAGAAGAAGCCGACGGATCGCGACACGCAAATGGCCCTCAACGCAGCCCTGCGCAACTTGGCCAACCTTACCCTTGTCGAGGGCGTCGTCACGCCCAAGGCGGCTGGCGACATTTCCAAGACGGCGGTCGATACCATGGAAATGGTGCAGAACTCCATGGCCCCCGGTCCCGCGCGCACCGAGCTCATGTCCGCTGCAATCCAGATGCTCGGTCGTACGGCGCTGATTCCCGGTGCCTCCTCCAAGATTGACGCCGAGCGTGCAGTCAAAAAGCTGCTCGCCATCATCAAGGCCAACCAAGATGATGATGACGTCCTTGAAGCAGCCATGTTTGCACTCGGCAACCTCGCTGCCACAAACCCGGCTGCGGTCCGCGCCCTTGGCGCCCTTGGCGGCATCGCGCTTTTGGAGCAGACCATGAATGAGTCGGCGGAGAACGAGCACCTCCGTGAGGCCGCAGCGCGTGCGCTCGCAAAGATTCGCGGCGCCGCAGCGAGCGGTGCTGGAGCCCTCTCCCGCGATGGCGCCGGCGCAAGCGCTCTCACCGAGATCCTCGTCGCCGAGCGGAACGACCCGGCGGCAATGCAGGACTATTTGGCCGAAATCGGCTCAGGACGCACGGGCGCGAGGGACTTGATGGCCATGCTTGGCGCATCCTCTTTCCTGACGGCCCCAGCGAACGTCCGCGGTGCCATGCTTCAGGCGCTGCAGGATCGCATCGACGCTGGCGATTCCCTGCAGGCAATTTCTGCCGCCGAGATGAGTGGGCTTTTGGCCGGCCTTGGGACGCACTCCGCGGAGACGCTCGACGTACTCGCTGCAATGGACCCTTCATCGAGCGCCGCGCCCTTTGTTTCCGCGGGCGGTGTCGAAAAGCTCCTGGCGATCGTCCGGGAGCAGACGGGCAAGGACCCGGATGCCGTGCGTCGCGCGATCCAAGCTCTCAACCGTCTGGCTGCCGAGAACAAGGCTGGCGTCAGCAAGCTGATCGAGTGCGACGCCGCCGGTGCTGTGACCGCTGCGATGAAGGCCCACCCGGACGACGAAGCGCTCATCAAGGAGAGCGTCGATCTGCTGTCCAAGTTGGCCGCCGCTCGCGGCGTCGCCAAGGTTGGTATGACAGCCGAAACGATGCGTCTCTTGAACCGTGCGCTCGACGATTACGGCGCGGACCGCGCGCTGCACCGCGACGCTAGCAAACTCGTGGACGGTCTTTCGGGTATCTACACGGAGGAATCGGTCGGCATGGTAGGCGCGCGTCTCGACGCGGCGCTGCTGGCCATGGGTGACGCGTCCCACATCAAGGAGCTCTACGACGAGAACGGCAAGCCTTACTATCACAACGTCAAGACGGGCGAGACAACGTGGGACCCGCCAGAGGAGTACCTCGATGCGCGTAGTGCTATGGCAGCGGCCTCCAAGCTGTCTGACTCGCACAAGGACAACGTCCAGGAGGTCGATCCTGCCGTTCTCCGTAGTGCTGTCGCGCGCTTCAACGAACACACCGAGGAGCCTGCACGTTTGACGGATCTCGCCTCCGCGCTCGGTGTGTTGGCCACCAACGAGGCCAACCGTCAGGAGATCGCCCAGGCTGGCGGCCTTGAGGCCATCATCGCCGCGCTCAACGGTGACAATGTGGACCCCGAGTTCCTCGCTGCGGCGTTGCACCTGCTGAACCAATTTGCTCGCAACGACTTTTTCAAGCAGCAGATTGCCGAACTGGGCGGTATCGAGGCCATTATTCTTATCATGCTCAAGTTCATTGAGCATTTGATTGTCGTTGAGAAGTGCGCTGCTCTTCTTGCCAACTTGTGCTACCAGTGTGCGGAGAACGTGGACCAGGTGATGCATTACAACGGCGTCTCGGCTGTTTCGCAGGCCATGGCGCGTTACCCGAAGGAGTCGCTCTTGCTGTACTCTTCCATGGTGCTGCTGTCGAACCTCATGTTCGGCAATGACGAGAACAAGCTCGTCATTGGTCGCGAGGTTGGTCTTCAGGTTATTCAAGTGGTTCGCACGCATTTCAAGGACGCCAAGCTCTTCAAGGCGGCCCTGCGCGCCATTGGTAATATGACCTTCCTCGACGAGAATATTCTTCTCGTGGTGACGAACGGTGCCACCAAGTGCATTGTTGCCGGCATGTCCGCCAACGAGGACAACCTCGAGCTGCAGCAGCTGTCGATTGAAGTCATTGGCAACCTGGGATCATACAGCGAGGATGACCCGAAGCAACGTGGAAGGATTCAGCGCGGCGAGCAGACCTCGGTCTACGACATCATTCTCGTCGAGGGCGGCGCCAAGCGCATCCTGGAGACTATTGAGCACTCTGAGGAAGCTTCGCTGATGATGAGCGGTCTCGAAGCGCTTTCGAACCTTTCGTCGAGCCCGGTCGTGGTCGACAAGCTGGTGAACATGGGCATCGTGCCTGTGGTCTTTGAGGCCATGTCGAAGTACGATTGGGACGAAGATCTTGTCGAGAAGGCGATGCGTCTCGTGGCTATCCTCACGTACTCGAGCGACGCCATCAAGGTGATCGAGGAGTCGGACGGTGTGCAGGTTATCCTTGCGGCCATGGAAGCGCATGAGGACCAGGCTGAGTTCTTGGCGAACGGCGCAGCCGCCCTCAAGAACCTTGCTGCCGTCGAGTCGCTCCGCGAGGAGATTGGTAAGCTCGGTGGCGTGCCGACCATTCTTTCGCTTTGGGAGAAGAACATGCGCTCGCTCACCTTTCTTCAGGAGGCCACAACCCTGTTCATCCGCCTTTCGCGCTCCGAGAAGATTTCAGAGGAAATCACCACCAAGGGCATGAACCTGATTCTCGAGGCGCTGGAGGTGTACAAGGACGATGTGAGCTTCTTGGTGCCGGCGTTCACGCTGATTGGTCACCTTGCTTTCGCGCCTGCCAACCTGACTCCCATTATCCAGTATGGTGGCGTGACTGTGCTCATTGACAGCATTCTCGAGCACCCCGAGTCCAAGGCGTTGGTCATTCGCGGCATTCAGAGTCTCGACAACCTTGCGTCAACCTCGGCGGAGCACTCGAAGATCGTCATTGATGCCGGTGGCCAGGAAACCATCAAGGAAGTGGCTGCCGCGTACTCGAACGACCCCGAGGTCGTTCAGGTGTGCAAGTCTGCGCTGTTGTCGATGCAGCCGACCGTGGAGCGCCGCCGCGCGCGCCCACGTTACGCATTTGGCGACCGCAACGAGGAGTTCCGTCCCAGCGGCGAAGATCCTCTCAAGGAATACCGCAACATGCTCAAGACCGGCGCCGTGTTCACGGAGTGGTCGAACGGTTCGCCGCAGACGCGGCATTTGCTCGTCAAGCCCGATTGGAAGTCCATCGCTTGGAAGGATCCCAAAAAGGGTGCACGTTCCGAGACCTCGCTGTATTTGCGTGACATCCGCCATGTGCGCTCCGGTCTGCACGACGGGCACAAGCACCGCCGTCGCCAGGCGGACGATAAGTGCGCCTTTAGCATCGTCGCGCGCGCCACCAGCCTCGATCTCGAGGCCAGGTCTGAAGAAGACCGTCGCCGTTGGGTCGCTGCGCTCTCGGCCCTCATCAACACTTACCGCAATGAGCCGCAGTGGCTCCGCTAAGAAAGGAAGCTTTTTCGGCGCGCTCGTTCGCAGCAGCAGCAAACCAGCCTGCCAGCAGCAAGCTCTCTGTACTTCTTCCCCCCCCCCCCCCACACACAAATAAATATCGATGTTTTGTTGTTTTTTGCTTTCCTTGTCGTTCCAAGCGTCCTCAAGTCGAGTCGGTATCCGAATTCGTACCCATCATTGATGATCGATCTCTCCTTTCCCCGCGAATTATCGAACGAGCGATCACGATGCAACCGATGCGACCAACTTCGACGATCTGTCGATCCATCGATCAATCTATATCGATCCGAGGAGAACGAAGGACAACGGGCTTCCGTTCGCCGTCGTTCGCGCGGTGCCAGCGTGGCGCTCTCAGTCACGTACTGAGACAGTCCGTCTGATCGAGGGCTTCTCCGCGTCGGCTGCAGGCTGACTGTGAGCCGAGCTGTTCCAGGTCGTCCTCGCCATCATCGTCATCCTCATTTTCACCATCGTCAACATTCATTGGGATATAGGCCTAGCTAGCTAGCTATATCGCCGCCTTGCCTCGCCTCGCCTCGAGCAGCTAAACGCTCTTAGAATTACTGCTACTGCTCGACCCGCCCGGCCGCCGCGTCATCCGTGACGCCTCGAGCGCGAGAAGACGCCCTCCGCGGCGCGCGCGCGGGGAG